>JABTXL010016972.1:8033484-8095007 GCA_025134845.1 Neodon shergylaensis | reverse complement strand
ATATATATATAACTCTCTGACACATAAAGCCCTGGGAACATTGTGAAAGAGGGCACTGAAAGAATGTAAGGGTCAGAGGATCAGGGAGTTGCTATGAGATTGTGTTTCCTAATAGCATAAGATGCTATACACAAGGTTTCACCCACATTACTATCCAAATGTGAGCTAAACAAGAATAAAACAAATAAACAACAACATTGTTTAGAGAAATACCAATGATGCCTCATCCCTAGACAAATATCTGAGTGCATATGGAAATAAGAGAGGTGGTCTTTCCACCAGAAGAGCAAGTGTCAAAGGGTCAACCCTGAAGCCATACATACAATTAACATTATATAGGTTGTATTCAGGAATACATATGTATGTGCAAGTGCTGATATGCATGCAATAACTATTATTGGTAATAATACTGTAAAATTGAAGGAGAGCTGAGAGACATATAACAGAGTTTAAGGGAATACATGTTGTAGTTATAAACTGAGAAGAATGCAAAAAAGTAAATATGATATGAAAATAAAAGAAAGAAGCTTGGCAATTTTATTTTACTAAGGAAAATGAGAGTATAGAGTTCTTCCTATTTAGAGTCCAATTCATTGAAGGATAAGCTAAAATTTAAAGATTTGATGATGTTAAAGTGCTGTGGGAATCCTTCAGCCAGTAGCCTTTAAGTTATGGGCACGGCCTTTTATATTATAAATGCCCATGTAAAACACATGTTCTCTCTCTCTCTCTCTCTCTCTCTCTCTCTCTCTCTCTCTCTCTCACACACACACACACACACACACACACACACACACACACACACACACACCTGCTTGAATTTGGTTGCTGATCTCCTTTCAAGCTGAGAAAAGCTGCATTTGAAGTTGAACAACAGCTGTATCCTTCTCTAATTCCCAGCATATTGTTAAAAGAAAAATTCAGTTTCTGTTTAATGTCAGGAGCTGTTTGGTATGGAAGAGAAAGAGGAAAGAATTTAGAAAAAAATTAATTTTCTTCATACCTATTTTTGTCTCTATCATACCTTTCATTGAATACATGTCTATATAAATAATATTTAAGTTTTCCATAATGAACAATTTAGGGGCCTCAGAAAAACCTTACTGAATACTCAGAGATTTTTGCAATTATAACAGAGAGTAATCTTGAAACTTAACCATCATTTTAATTTCAAAAGATCCCATAGAAAGAACATCACACCCATGACAGCTAGAAGTAATTATAGAAGATGACAACTCCTCTCCCAACAAAGTTTCTTTTCAGGATTAGGGACATCAATTAGGGGCTGATTATAATTGGTATAAGACTGGAGGTTGGGGTAAAAATTATATAAACTTAAGGATCTCTTTGAAAAAAAAATGAGGGAAATTGTATGGGATAATAGAGTAATATGAGCTTACTCACACCAATAATAATAATAATAGAGTGAATACTTGTTAGCTACTATGTATAGGCAATTTATATTAGTTTAGATTCTTGTATATTGATACAAGTTTAAATTATATTGAATATGTTCCTATGTTTGTCTACAATATTTGTACGCCTAGGTAAAGATATTTTGTCAGATTGTATGCATGCATGCTTCTACCTTTGCTTAAGACATTTTGTGTATTGATACAACTTTAGGATATGCTTATCATGTTGAAATATATATTTCTACCTCTGATCAAGATACTTATGCATTGCTTACATTTTGAGGTTATTGCCTTCATTTGTGCACAGTTGTTTAAATACTGTTTAATGTTCAATATGAAGTCTTATTCTTTAAGTTATTGGTATTAAGAATTATAGGTCAATAGTCATCCATGTTTATCATACTTATAGTTAGACTAGTCAGGTTCTTTAAATACATAGAGATTGTATTCTGCATATATAGGTAATCTTCAACCACTTCAAAGGGTTGTAGAATATGACATTTAAATAACTTAAGGTTCTGATGGTGTGAGACATGATTGCCCCTGAGACACAATTGTTCCTGGCAGCACCGATCTATTTCTGAGAGAATGTTGAGTACCAAAACCACTCCTCTTGTAGCACATTTTCTACTTGGCAAAACTGGCCTTTGGGTGAGAAATTACCCATGTATTGACCATTGACAAAATGCATGATGTCCAGACAGGAAAAGCAGGAAAAAAAACTGTCAAATCTTGCCAAGACAGGGTAAAACAGTTTTAGGGTTTTTTTTTTCCTTCCTCTAAAAATGATCTATCAGTTGCTCTAGGCCTTAGGCAAAGTTGGTTGCACCAAAGTTGCAAATGAGACTTTGGTGATTGCCCAGGTAGCCAGCTGTCTCTGTCATTTGTTGCAAATTTTGGATGTTGCTTGATTACACGTTCTGCTTACTCATGTAATATCATTTCCCTTCTCAGGTCTTCAATGGGGTTGAAGACTATATAGTCATAGTTACTTTCCTCTCATGACTTGGCCAAGTGATTTATAATGCAAGACTTAGATTCCTTAGGATAGGATAATTATTGAAACATTTGTCATATGTTAACTGCTTGATATTATTTATGCTGGCTGTAATTCTAATTTTTGTACCTGACATTTGTTCTTATCATATATAATTTTGCTTCAGGCTTAGAACTCTCTTATTTAAACAAAAGGAGGAGGTGCTATAAGGAATTCCTTCATCCAGTAGCCTTTAAGTTACCCTCCCACTTGTGCATGACCTTTTATACTTTAAAAGCTGATGTAAAGCTCTCTCTCTCTCTCTCTCTCTCTCTCTCTCTCTCTCTCTCTCTTTCTCTCTTTCAGCTGCTGGATTCGGTTGCTGTTTTTCATTTGAGCAGAGGACTGTGATCTGTGAGTCTACCCCTAAATAAATAACCCTTTATTATACTGAATTCTGAGCTAGTGTGGGATTTCTTTTTAGCTTCCTTCTTCTGTTCGAGTGTCTAAACCTTTATATAAAAAAGCTACATCACTGTTAAACTGATGATTGTGATGAACTCTATGATAATTGAAAAATATTAAATGCTCTCTAATGTTCTAAATTAATTCTTGAATATCTAATTCAAATTCAAGTTGACTAAATAGGAATATCTGATGAAATAAACAACTTATATTCTTAAATGTTTACAAAACTTTTTCTTTTGTTTACCTTCTATATATTTCTCTACATTATATTAATTTACAAAAAATTGAATAAAAATAGAAAATCACCATAACCAATTTAAAATGTACCTGTGAAATCAAGTTAAACAAATTAAGATACATGATTTAATATATGATCTCCAAAATGTTGGCTTATTTGATACTATATGTACAAAAAAGAATAAATTGAAAGTAATGTTTTATACTTGTCAATATACATTGTATGTAACTAGATATTTTCCCCTTATTTATAAACATAAATAAGATACTATGACACTTCCTCATTCAGTATCATACCAAAAGTATAATTTAACATTTTGGAATGCATGACTTTGAAATATATCTGTAGAAATTAATTCATTCTCATTATGAGTTTACGTAAAACTAAAATAAGTTAATTGTAGTAATTTGTATTGAACATGCATATTTTACTTGAGACAGAAAAGTTAATTTACGTGAACATATTTTCAACTTTTAATTAGGTATTTCCAGTAACATCTTATTCAGAACTGTATTATGTCTAGTTCTCAGATATTCAGAATACACAGAATTCCACATCAAACCTAATGAAACGGTGTAGGGATAGGCCCCGCCCATATTGGGCGGGGTTGGCTCGGGCGAATGTTTACTGATAAATTGGGAGCGCAGGAGCTGCAAGCTCTCTGCTTCTTCCTGTTTCCTGTGCTGCGCGGGAACCTTGGATTCGTGAGTTTGATTTTTCCATTAAAATTGTATGTATTTATTACAATTTTGTCTGGATTAATCCTTAACCGCCACACTTGGCACCCAACGTGGGGTAGATTAGCCCCCGTCCCGCACAGGGAACTCGATCTTTATCAGCAAGACTACCGGAGCTCAGGAAGCATTTAAACTCAAGCGGGTGGCTGCCAAGCTCATAGCAAGTCCCCGGCTCCCCCGCACCAGCCCACCCGCTCGTCCGCCCGCCCTAACGCCACGAGGCCTGGCCCGGGCAGCGCCGAGGCCTCTGCGTCCGCCGTGCCCAGAGCCTCCCCGCAGGCCCCGCGGGGCTCTTTGTTCTGCTCGCCCGCCCGCCCGCTCACCGTGCCAGAGGGCTTAGCCCCTCCCTCTCTGCTTTGGCATTTGGAGCGGAACAGGGAAGCTTAGGAAGCTTAAATACCTGCGGTTTTGCAACACAAACCGCCACAGTGGCAGATTTGGTCTGATTCAAAGTGATCCCTTCCGCACTCACTATAGCTCCTCAGGCAGAACAATAAATTTTGGCTTTGAGTTCTTTCAGACTGGCTCTCCACGTGGACTCAAGTGGAATCTTCCGCCACCACTGGCAGGAACTAGTTATTGCAGGTAAAAATTTTTTTTTCTTATAAATAAAATGTCTGAGAATATTACTATACAGGACTTTAACGGTCTTTTTGAGTGTGCCATGTGGGAAATCTTACAAGAGGTGTCTAGCATCCCACATCTAAGGATATTTCTGGGATTAGTAGTTTTCCTTGGTTTTAGGTGGTTTGACAACAAAAGTATGATGGAGTCTTTAAGAGACGAATCCAGGATTCTTAAGGCAGAAGTTGAATGGCTAAAAACGATTGCAGAAGAATTCAGGATTCTTAAGGCAGAGGTTGAATGTCTAAAAACTATTAAGCATGACAATGATCTTCTCAAGAATCAGCTTAAAGTTCTACAGGAAGAGAACAGATCTTTCTTTAACAAGACTCTGTTGACAGAGCAAAATTTAGAAAAGGTTCAGGCTGATGTTACAGAGAAATTCATTGCTATGGAAGAGGGAACAGCTGATTTGAATTGTAAACTCGAATCCCTTTATGTAGGAACTGGAACATTAGTGGCTGATATTAAGGAGAAATTCATTAATATGGAAGAAGGGTCAGCTGACTTGAATCGTAAATTCCAGCAGTCACTTTCTGAAGGGATTGAAACATTAACTGAGAAAATCAAAACTGTTGAAAGTGACAATCAAATTTTGTCTAAAGCTTATGACAGACTGGCGGAAAGATTGTCAATACAAGAAGGCACAGTTTATGCCATAAAAATTATGTCCAAAGATGAGAACTTATCTCTAATGGACAAACTTCATACTTTAGAATCCTCAATGAAGGCTTTAGAACATAATTCTGGACAGGAGATACATACATTGCAGAAGGCAATGGTGAATAGAATTGAAAAGATTGAGGAATTTCTAAATTCTGATGAAGAACAAACAGTAGAAAGGCAAACTTTAACTACACCTGTGGGTAAATCCTTCCAGGACAAGCTCTACAAATCTCTACCTACAGCTTTACCTGCTTTTCCAGTAATAACAACAGAGAAGGTGATTGGTTCAAAAAACCCTAGGGTCATCAAGGAAGATACATGGGAGCCTGTCCATATGAATGATCTCAAGGAAATTAAACAGGCTGTCATGACTTTTGGGATGCATGCCTCTTTTGTTAAAGAGATGCTAAAATCTTGGGCCTCGACAAGCAGAGCAACCCCTTCGGATTGGCTCCAGCTGAGTTCTGCGGTACTTGAGAGCGGGCCGCAATTAAAATGGAAATGCTTATTCAGGCAAGAGGCTAGACCTTTAGAAGAGCAAGAAAAGGTGAAGGGAAATGACATTTCCATAGATAAAATTCTAGGTGAAGGACTCTTTTCTGACCCTCAAGAACAAGCTAATTTGGATGAAAACATACTCTTCCTGTGCACTACAGCAGCCTTAAGGGCTTGGGACAGGGTACAACACCCAGGACAAAAAATGGAATCATTTGTTACCATTAAACAAGGTCAGAGAGAACCCTTTAGTGATTTTTTACAAAGACTTACTAAGGCTGTGCAAATAGGGATATCTGACCCAGATGCAAGATGTATTTTGACTGAGACTTTGGCTTATGAAAATGCAAATGTGGAATGCAAAAAGATTTTGGGGCCTTTAAGGTTCAGATCAGCACCCTTGGAAGAATGGGTCTTGCATACACTGGATGTTGATACATTTGATTATGGCACTGAAGCATGGGTAGAAGAAGCAATTTCCAATGGTAAAAGGAGATACCAGAATACCAAATGTTTTAATTGTGGCAAAATGGGTCATATGAAAAGGAATTGTAAACAACGGATTTTCAGAAATAATAATAATGCATCTTCTAGAAATAACAGAAATAGGAGGACTCAGCCTTCAGGTTTATGTAGAAGATGTAGAAAGGGCAGACACTGGACGAACGAATGCAGATCTACAAGGGATAGACAAGGCAACCTGATACAGACGGGAAACGTGAGAGGGGGGCCTCACAGGCCCCCATGGCAAACATGGTTCAGTCATTTCCAGTTTCTGCAGAGAACGTGCCCCGTCAGGACAATTAGGAAACCCCATGCCTACTGTTACAAACAATAATGATCAGAAAGATGAGTTACGTGTGTTTTGGCAAACTTCTATAAATGATCAAAGACCTAAGCTGAGAGTATGTGTAAATGGCATTTTTATTACTGGCCTGCTGGACACAGGTGCTGATGTAAGTATTATTACCCCAGAATCTTGGCATCCGTATTGGCCTCTTCAGAATGTAAATGTTCAGCTCCTGGGAATTGGAACCCTATCTCGAGTAAGACAGAGCACGAGATGGGTTGAATGTATAGGGCCTGAGGGACAAATAGGAAAATTAAGGCCATATGTAGCCAATATTGCAATGAATTTATGGGGTCATGACCTATTACAACAATGGAATACCCAAATTAACATTCCTGCTACTTCTAGAGCCTATATTTCTGAAAATAATATTAAAAGATATTACAAACGGAGAAAACCGGCCATTCGGGCCGTACAAGAACAAGCAATTGAAGTCCCTTCAGAAATACCAACAGCCTTGCCTCCAAAATGGTTGACTGAGAAACCAATATGGACAAAGCAATGGCCTCTAGCTGAGGAAAAGTTACAGGCTTTAGAACAGCTGGTACAAGAGCAATTAGATGCTGGACATATAGAAGAATCTACCAGCCCTTGGAATTCTCCTGTATTTGTGGTTAAGAAAAAATCAGGTAAATGGAGAATGGTGACAGATCTCAGAGCTATCAACAAGGTTATTCAACCTATGGGCCCTCTGCAATCTGGAATCCCTTTGCCCTCTTTATTACCAAAAGGATGGCCTCTTATAGTTATTGATTTAAAGGATTGTTTTTTCACTATACCTTTACAAAAAGAAGATAGAGAAAAATTTGCCTTCACAGTGCCTACTTACAACAATTCTCAACCTTCCAGGAGGTACCACTGGGCCATCCTCCCCCAGGGTATGTTAAATAGCCCCTCCTTGTGCCAATATTTTGTGAGCCAACCATTGCAAATAATATGCAAGAAATTTCCCAACTCTATTATATACCATTACATGGACAACATCTTGTTATCCGATCCAAACATGGATACCTTGAACAGACTGTTTGAAGAAATAAAGATACTTTTACCTAAATGGGGATTGCAAATTGCTCCTGAAAAGATACAGAAGGAAGATTCTGTTAATTATTTAGGTTATAAAATAGGTTTGCAAAAAATTAAGACACAAAAGGCACAAATTAGGAGAGATCGCCTACGGACTCTTAATGACTTTCAAAGACTGTTAGGAGATATTTCCAGTCTACACCAGCTATTGGGATAACACCTGATCTAATAATTCATTTGAACAAAACATTGGAAGGTGATAAAGATTTAAACAGTCCCAGAGAATTAACAGCTGAAGCAGAAAAGGAACTGACAATGATTGAGGAAAAATTACAACAGGCACATGTGGACAGGGTGAATCCAGAGCTCGATTGTATTCTCGTCATATTACCATCAAAAATTTCTCCTACAGGAATTTTAATGCAGAGAGATGATATTATCTTGGAATGGATCTTTTTACCACATAAGCCAAGTAAGAAACTGAAAACTTATGTGGAAAAAGTCTCTGAGTTAATTATAAAAGGCAAGCTGAGACTTTGTCAACTAGCAGGCATAGACCCAGCAGAAATTATAGTGCCTTTCACTGCTAATGAATTAAAGAAATTATGGGAAGATAAAGAACCATGGCAAAGAGCTTGTGCTAATTTTTTGGGAGACATTAATAATCACTATCCAAAAAGCAAGAGGCTTAACTTCATAAAAAGAACTTCTTGGATCCTTCCTCGAATCATCCGTGATGTTCCAATAACTGGAGCCCATACATTCTATACTGATGCCAATAAAACAGGGAAAGCAGGTTACAAATCAGAAGACTTGGGTAAGGTGGAACAAAGTCCTTATGATTCTGTCCAGAAGGCAGAATTATATGCCATTCTTATGGTGCCAAGGGATTTTAAAGAGCCTATTAATATAGTTACTGATTCACAATACGCAGAAAGAGTTATTTTACATATTGAAACTGCTGAATTTATACCTGATGATACAGAACTAACCTCATTGTTTATCCAGGTTCAAGACTTGATCAGGAACAAAACGGGGGTTATAAAGCCCCAATTAAAATTGTTAGCTTGATTAGTTATTTGGAAATGAGATATTTTACTAAAATTATTCTGAAATGTTTCACCATTTTTCAATACATTGCTGATATATTTAGTAGTTTAATACATTAAAGACTTTTTAATGTGCAATGATGTATATGATGGGGGAGGGTCATCTGTCTATGTGTTATTTCATTGGTTAGTAAAGAAACTGTCTTGGCCCTTTGATAGGACAGAAACTTCGATAGACGGAGTAGACAGAACAGAATGCTCGGAAGAAGGGAAGTGAGACACAGATGCTATAGCTCTCCTCTCCAAGATGGACACAGGTTAAGATTCTTCCTGGTAAACCACCACCTTGTGGTGCTACACACATTAATAGAAATGGGTTAATCAAGATATGAGAGTTAGCCAGTAAGAGGCTGAAGCTAATGGGCCAAGCAGTGTTTAAAAGAATACAGTTTCTGTGTAATTATTTCAGGTGTAAAGCTAGCTGGGTAGCAGGATGCAGCCCACAGCTCCTTCTACATGTATACAAGTAAAGGAATATAGATTCTTTTATAGCAGGTAATTCTTCTACATGCAATTTTTGAAAGTGTTTATTTATGTCAATAAATCACCAAGTTAAAATATTAAACAATTATAAATATAGAAATACTGTAAAAATAATTGAATCTTTAATGAAACAATATAACTCAATAATATTAATATGCCAATGAAAAATGAGAAACCTATTTCTTATTTGTTAACTCTGAGCTAACTAAAGCTATACAATATGTTTATAAATATTTCTCAGAATTAACCATATACCTTGCACACTTCTCCAAATATTATGTGCACTAGCATAATACTCCAAACAAAATACAACACTATGATATATTTTTAACTAAACTATCATTACAGTTAGTTTAAATTTCACTACATATTATTATTTTTCTATGAATAAAAGTTTTTATTTATTCCAGGATTCTAATTAGGATCTTTGAATTTACTTATGATTTCTTTGTAATTTCTCCTAGACCACAGTACTATTTCAATCTTTACTTGTCTTTCATGATGCTAACACTTTGGGAAAATAATATTTACAGGTTGACATACTTCAATTTGTATTTAATTGATCTGATAATTTTCAATGATTTGAATGAGGCTATGCATTTTTAACAATACAGTCATAAATCTGTAGTTGGACTCTTCTTAGGATAGCCTGTTTTGGGATTCCTGATAAAAATATGTCTTACTATTGAAAATACTTTTCAGTTTGTTAAGGCATTTTCTGGGAACTTCACTGTAAGTTTCTCACTTTAATTTTGGTATTTAGTAAATATTTTAGAGATTATAATTATAATTTCTGCTCTGTCCATTGCTTTAATCTATGAGTATAATGAAAAGACATAAAGATTTTCTTTATTATATAATTATTTTGCAGAGTAATAACAGTGTACTTTTCTGTAGTATCTAGGATCTCTTTAGTAACAGATTCTAAGACTAGCAATGTTGGCAATCTATGAAATTGAACTCATACCAACTAGAATGTTGTTGATTACTTCCAAGAAGAACATAACACTACGGCATCTCTCAACTTTGAACACACACACACACACCTGTGTTTGGGTTTTTAGTAGGTTATGATTAACAAGGAGACCAACTAGTAACCAAGGTACAGAGAATAAGAGATTTCAGAATACCCAGAGGTAAATTATGTACAAACACACACACACACACACACACACACACGTATCACAGAAATGTCTCTCTGACCACAGAACCCACAAAGGGCTCTGAGACCATTATAGAAAATGGGGAATAAAGTATAAGAGCCACAAGGGCTGGATGACTTCAAGGAAACCTTGGCATATGCTTATTTTGCACCTGTGGATCATGCTTGTTAAGGCATCTATTGGTTAATGAATGTTTTATCTCATTTTCAACTCAATATGTTTACATTATTATGGCCTCTAAATTTTTTAGTTCTGTGGATAATGATTTTCCTGTGTCTTTACTAACGTATATTCTCATTTTATGGCTATATTTCTTGATTCTTCTGTAAGTGATTTTTCCCAGATCATGACTGACTTAAAGCAATTGCTCAAACTATTCTTGTTAATAAACGAGAGTATATAAGTAACAAAAAGAAAAGAAAATTCTGCCTTTCATCAGTTATATTTTGATACAATATCTTAAAATAAAAATCAGTGCTAAACACATTCTGATGCATGTTTTTATTTTTTAGTGATTATATATTTTGTTCTAGTTTGAGTTGATACTTGTTGAACATAAGGCTTGTATGTAAACTTTTTCATGTGATGATATCGTTTTTAAGAAGAATTTATTTAAAATATTACTTTTTCTATATCACATGGGTATTAAGCCTTTGCAAATGACCAGCTGATTCATACTTATTGTAGTTAAGGTTTCTATTGCTATCATAAAATACTATGACTAAAAGCAACTTGGTGAGGAGGTTTATTTAGCCTCTACTTCTACATCATAGCTCATCATGGAGAAAAGTTAGGGCAGAAACTCAAGGCAGAAACCTGGAGGCAAAAAATAAAGAAGACAGGGAAAGTGATGCTTACTGGCCTATACCTCATAGCTTGTTCAGCTTGCTTTTTTATACAACCTGGGATCATCTGCCTAGGAATGGCATAAGGTTGTCATGAGCTGTTATGAGCTTGTCCCTCCCACATCAACTATGAATCAAGGCAGTGCCAGGCAGACTTGCCTGTAGGTCAATCTAACAGAAATATTTTTTTTTCTCTTGAGATTCTCTCTCACCAGAAGTGACTAGTTTTGTGTCAGACAGACAAAATGAACCATCATGTTATCAATTACTGGTCTTTCTTTCCTGTTCCCTATATCAAATTTTCCAATTTTTGCCAATATCAAACTGACATACTCTCATACTACCTTTATAGGCACCCTTTAAAGACTCTGTTATCCCATTATCTGGTTGCTTGGTTTGCCTTTTATTTCACTTATTCAGTCAATTCAGTGAACTTTACATTATTGTCATGGAAGAGCTTATATTTAACTGGGAAATATTGTATGCTAAAAATATGTTAATATAGTATGCTAAAAAACTAAAAATGACTGAAAACAGTACTATAACCTAATAAACAAATACCTTAGACAATTCAAAGTGAATAATGTATATGTAAAATAAAATATATTTTTTATATTTTAGGTAAAAATGCAGAAGAACAAAATTTTGATAACTCATATTATTACATTTAACATCAACCATCCATGAATTATAATCAGTCCAGTAGATAGCCTTGCCTGAAGAATTGTTCTGTTTTTCTCAATTGGTGTAAGAAGAATCTCCCTGAATGTGAAGGCACAATGGGGTAGCAGCCAAGATTTTGAAAAAAAAAATTACTCTTCTCTTGCTTGATGGGTCTCCTCATTTGCAGATTAATCGACAGCCATTTGTTCCTGATTCCTTGAATGATATCAGAATCAGTGTTTTTGGACTTTGATCATAGACCAAGAACTATAGCTAACCAGAAAACTTCTATGGTTTTGACATCAGCTGAGGATTTCTGAGGCACTCATCTTTGTAAAGGGAACAATAACCAGACTGTCTTGTTTTCAGTCTCTCCAGTGTGAGACAGTATATACTTCAGTGTAATTGACAATTACTGTTAGTTAATATGACAATACAAAATTTTTCTAAGACACGGTCATTCTATGTATATTTGGATGCCATAGAATTTAGTATGTAAAACATATCTTCTTGCATCTGGGTTCTGAGTTGTGACATTAAAACCATAAGTCCAGCAGATGTTTTTTAGGTGAAAATTTTCTACAATTGATAAATATGCTTATTATTAACTAATATAGAGTCTGTGATATTTAACTGAAATTAGTAAGATTGAGTTGCTTTCCCATTTAACCAGAAAAATTTTATAAGTTATATGATACTTATGATAGGTCATACATAAAATTAAGTTATATCTTAGCGTACAATTTTTGCTTACAAATTTGCTACTTTTCCTCCTAAGACAGCAACTGAAGTACACAAATTTAAAATAATGTTTAAAACAAATGAATAGCTAAGCAACACTGAAATATATATTTTTGAAAGTCACACAGGCTACAGAAAGAGAAGAATCTAATTTCATTTTACTCCAAACAAGTAGTGCATATGTCATCATATAGAGAACATTTCTAATAGAGATTTAACACTATTGAATAGCACTATGGTAATACTAGTCACTAAAATCCAAATCTTATGCTTTACTTGATGGTTTCAATGCAAAGAATTAAGATTTAATAGTAATAAATATTTATAACTTTCCATATTTTATTATTTTTCAGATGGTAATGTAATAAATTCCTCAAATCTTTAGAAAGAGTTTGCATTGATTATATTTTATCAGATATTAGAATTCTTATATTTTCTTTAATAAACTATCTGCAATTGGGAAAATATTAACAAAAGAACAGCTAATAAGATTTAAATACAGACTAGAATTATAACCATATATTTATGGATCTTTAATATAAATATTACATCATGGTAGAAAAAAATGTCTTATATTTGTGGTGCTACAAAATGATCTACCACTCTGACTGAACACAAATCTTTGCTTTAGTTATGACATGCATGAAATAAATTCCAGAAAGACAAATCAAATTTAAGTTTAAAAAATCAGAGAGGAAGCTGGTGAGATGACTCAAGTGAAAACGGTTCCTGCTGTTCCAGAGGAAAAATTCAGCTCTCAGCACCAGCATCAGGTGACTAGAGCTGAAACCCTAGCCTGGCCTTGGTGAGCACATGCACACATGTAACAGTCTCTCAGATAAACCTGAATTCACATACATAAAAATTTTAAAAATGTGTAGCGAGCTGCGTGGTGTCACACCTGATGGAGATGTATAATCAACTCCTGAGATGGCTAAGGCCTGACCTATGCTATGATCACGCAATGATTATCAGCTGCCTGCATATGCGTGAACCTATGGGCAGTGCCCACCCGGCAGTTCGGGGTTGGCAGCCCATGCCTACTTAAGGGCTGGGAGAGGTTTTGCCCGGAGAGAGATGGTAGAGAGAGGCAAAGAGAGAAGGAGAAGGAGAAAGTCCTGAAAACTGCTGCAAGAAGAGCTCCGGGTGTTGCGTTTTCCTTGCTGGTCGAGGGTGGACGCGACAAAAATGTATAAATTCAAATAAAGTATAATAAAATATATTCAACACATTTGAAAAAATACGTATGGAAAATTTAAAATACCTCAGCTGTACAACATTTTCCTGCATTGTATGTTTTCATACTGTTTTCCACAGGATTTTGCTGTGCTCATCTTTCTTTACAGGAAAGTCTTATTTACAGTAAATCTCATATTTACAGTTCTAGAGTGTGTGCTTTGGGTGATTTCCTTTTCGTTTTATTATTATTACTTTATTTTATTCCCACTCCCCTTCCATTCTGTCCATACATCTTCCCCATCCTAACCCCCTCCTTCCCCACCACCTCCAATCCTAAAAGAGGGCAATGCACCCTTCCCTGTGGAAAGTCCAAAGCCCTCCTTTCTACATCTAGGATGAGCAAGGTATACATCCAAAAAGAATAGGAGCCAAAAAAGCTAGTACATGCATTAGAGACCAATTCCAGTACCACTGTCCTTGGCCCTGCCCCAAATGTTAACCACATTCAGAGGGACTGGTTTGATCCCATGCTCTTTCACTCCCAGTCCAGATGAATTGGTGAACTCCTATTAGCTCAGGCAAACTCTCTCAGTGAGTGAACCCCTCATGGTCTTGACTTCTTGTTCATACTCTCACTCCTTCCATTCTTCAACTGGACCTTGGGAGCTCAGTCTAGTGCTGCAATTTGGGTCTCTGCCTCTGTTTCCATCTGTTGTTCAATGAAGGTTCCATGGTGATATTTAAGACAATCATCATTCTGACTGCAGGGCAAGGCCAATTTAGTCATCCTTTCCTCTATTGCTTAGGGCCATAGCTGGGGTCATCCTGGTGGATTCCTGGGAAGGTTTTTTGAGCCAGGTTTCTTGCTAACCCTATAATGGCTCCCTCAATCAAGATATCTCTTTCTAAATAACCCAGTTTAAAAAAAATGGTGTACTGAATGAAACAGAGAATTCTCAATAAAAATTTCAAATGGCAAATTATATATATATATATATATATATATATATATATATATATATATGAAAATGTTCAACTTCCTTAACTAGCAGGAAAATTCAAATTAAAAAAACTCTGAGATACCTATTTGTGCCTGTCAGAATGGCTATGATCAAAAACAATAATGATAGCTTATGCTGGAGAGGATGTGGAGTAAGGGGAACACTCATCTATTGTTGGTGGGAATTCAAACTTGTGCAAACACTTTGGAAAGCAGTGTGGAAGTTTCTCAGAAAAATGAGAATAAATGATGTTCAATCATATTACAAAAGCATTTGTTTAACTATGTTCATAGCAGCATCATTTGTAAGAGCCAGAACCTGGAAACAACCTAGATGCCCTTCAACTAAAGAATGGATAAAGAAAGTGTGGCACATCTACATATTAGAATACTACTCAGACGGAAAAAAAATGACACCTTGAATTTTGTATGCAAATGGGTGGAATTAGAAAATACAATCCTAAGTGAAGTAAACCAGATCCAGAAAAATGAATATGGTTTGTTCTCACTCCTAAGTGAATACTAGCCATAAGCAAAGGACATTGAGCCTATAATTCATGATCCTGGAAAAGCTAAGTAATAAAGTGAAACCAAAGGAAAACATATATAGACCCCACCTGGAAACTGGAACAGACAAGATCGCCGGACAAAATTTGGGAGCATGGGAGTGAGGGAAGAAGAAAAGGGAGCAGAGGAAGAGAAGGGGAGAAGCGGAAAGTTGGGGAGAACTTGAGGGAATGGGATAGTCAAGATGGAGGAAGGACAGATATGGATGATTTCCTTTTCATTTTGAACAGCAAAAGGTTACCACCTTGTATCTTATTACCATTCTTTGTGATAATTTTATATGTGAGCACTATTATATGGTTTGTTCATCTTACCTTCTATATAACAAATATGTTTGTAGATATAGTGTGCCAAGTTGATAAGAGGTATTGTTTAAATTTGAATTATCAACCTCTAAATTAATTTTTCAAAAACAGGTGAATATTATGTTATTCTCAGTTTCACTGGAATTAAGCACTAAATAAAATATTACATGAGTTGGAATGATCTAAATTTATCCCACATCTACATATCATTTCACATGATCAGTAATTATATTTTCCAGGAATTTTTTATTGTTTGTTTCAGAAAAGAATGGGTAGTTTGGATTTTGAAAACTAAATGTAAGTTTAAAAACTGCAAAGTAAATGCTAATTCTTTTTATGATTCAGTGAATATGTAAATTTAAAAACTACTAGGAAAAAGTTTAATTAGAAAAATGTAATCAGTCTTCATGTTCCAAAAGTAATTATCTCAGTATGCTGCTACTCAGCTGTTGATTAAAAGTATATATTAATATATTTGTAATAATTATATTTGCTACTGTCCTTCAATGTTCAAAGAAACCTAAAGATAGTTTTTGAGCTTTCTAGGATTTTATGATGGAGAGGCAAAACAGAGTCTACAAAATGTCCAGTTAATACAAATAAGTGATTGTCAACACAGAAGAATCTTATGATTTGCTGGATTATTTTAGTGATGAAAATCAATATACAGGTATTCAAGATTCAATATATATTTACATTAATTATTCTTTAACTAACATAAAGCTTACTGGAAAAATAAAATTATTAAAGTTTCATTACAGTGAATAAGATTGAAAGACTATAAAACAATGGGCAGACCTAGATTAGCCATTGTCTAAATTTATTTGTACTGCATATATCATGAGAAAATGGTTCCAAATATGCATTATAAAAGAAAATCTTAAGAAAAATGGTGGCAAGACTGTTTGTGCATCATTTATTCTTTTATATTTACCTGAAAGACATTATTTCTAATAGCTAACAATATGCATCCTATCCAAGGGGAGCCATATTATAGATGTGGGTTTTCTTTACTTATCATTTCATTATTTCCATGTTCAAATAAGCAGAAATGCGTTATTTACAATATTTTAAGAGAGACACCAAGATTTTCTACAGTAGAAACTCACAAATGTAATAAGATCTAAGGACATTTTCTTTCTAAGATACACAATAGAAAATATATTCAATATTTGCTATACTATTTGCAATATGGAAAAACTGAAATTTTGACAAGGTGAACTATGTGTAAAATTTTAACTAAATTTGTTTCTATTCATAATTTCTCATAGCTGCATATATATATAGTACATACACATACATACACATGTATATAGATGAATGTATGTATACTCACACACATATATGGGTGTATAGATATGTATACATATTTATGTGTATGTATGCATGCGTGTGTGTATATATACATACATAGATTCATGTATATATGAGAGGTAGGTTTCATTTAACTGACTCAGATTTCTAACCATTATGGCAAAGAAGTTGTAAAAAAAATAGAGTAATTAGCTGGGCGGTGGTGGTGCATGCCTTTAATCCCAGCACTCAAGAGGCAGAGGCAGAGGCGGAGGCAGGCAGATCTCTGTTAATTTGAGACAAATCTGGTTTACAGGAGCTAGTTCCAGGACAGGCTCCAAAGCTACAGAAAAACACTTTCTCAAAAATCCAATATATATAACATAGAGTAATTGACATCATGAAAACTTGTAGCAGAGTGGATGGAAAGGTGGAAGAGATGGAGAGGAAAGGGGGAAGGGATTGGAGAAAGAGAGAGAGTGAGAGAGAAAACACTTAAGTTCTGACTAGTTTGGATATATTGTCACCTGCATTCAGGATTGATGTTCCTTTCTTTAATTAGTTCTTTCTGGAAGGTGATGGAAGTATCTCCTTACAGACCCAAACAACGCTATACTTTGCAAGTCTCCTAAGTGTTTCTCATGCCTATCTAGTTGATATACAATATTTATTATTCTGCATTAGTGGTTAAGTTAGTTGTAGATATAATATGTCAAATAATCAGAATAAAACATAACAGGTGTGTAACGTAAGACAGATAATGGTGAAAGAGAAACCAATGATTTGGAAAACAAAACTCAGAGAAGCAGTACCAAATCAATGGAAATTTCATATATAAAGATTGAATCTATAAAAAAATAGAGAGATGAAAGTTGTACCTAATACATATGCTATAAAAAATTAGGTTGAAGTTACAGTAAAAAGTAATTGACTAAAGAGAGATGTAAAAAAATGGAAAGGTAGAAAATAAGAACATAATATATATTCAGAACTAGAGGAAAATCCATTAGACAATTTTGTGCATCTTCAGAAACATTTCCTGATGTGTCCTAAGTTCCAGTTTATGTCCTTAGGGATGGTGGGGTTCAATATCTTTATGTTTGTGCCATCTCATTAACCCTATGGTGGTAATATATCTGTTTTTATGCTATGATATTAGAGACATAATCTTTGAATATTGTTTTTGTTATGTAATTTAAAGTTTGTGAGTATTACACAACCCTTTCATATTTTTCTTTAAAACTAGTTGGGCTTCTTAGGCTTCTGTGAGAATTCTCATGGTCATGAATAGCTGTTTTCTCTTTGTGTAAGGACTGCCTGTATAAATATTAAAAAAAAACACTGGTAAGGGTTGCATCAAATCAGCATATTGGTTTAAATTGCAGGCAAACACACACTTCATGTTCTGTTAATTTATAAATATAGAATGTTTCCCTGTGAATTCATATTTTTCATTTCTCTCATTTATTTATTAATTGAACATTTTTTATTTGTTTTACATCACAATTGTAATTCTCCTCAATTCTTTCTTCCCTTCCACTCCCAAACCTCCCCTTTATTCTGCCATCTCCTCTTCCTCTATCTCCTTTCAGATCTCCTCCCCCTCTCCTTCTTTCCTCCCCATCCCCTTCTGCCCTTCCTTCTGCCATTCCCCTCCAGCTTCCAAATATTGCAGGAAGCCTTGTCTATTTCCCCCTGCCAGGGGGATCCATGAATCTCTTTCTTGTGGTGTTGCTTCTTATACAGATTCTCTGGGGTTATGGACTATAGGTTGGTTATCCTTTGTTTTACATCTAATATCCACTTAGGAGTGAGTACATACTGTGTTTTTCTTTCTGAGTCTTCATTATCTCACTCAAGAAATTTATTATTATTATTATTATTAAAAATTTCTGCCTCCTCCCTGTCTCCGCCTCCCATTTCCCTCCCCCTTCCCCACTCCCCTCCCCCTCCCTCTCCAGCCCGAAGAGCAGTCAGGGTTCCCTGCCCTGTGGGAAGACCAAGGTCCTCCCCCCTCTATCCGGGTCTAGGAAGGTGAGCATCCAAACTGGCTAGGCTCCCACAAAGCCAGTACATGCAGTAGGATCAAAACCCAGTGCCATTGTTCTTGGCTTCTCAGCAGCCCTCATTGTCCGCCATGTTCAGCAAGTCCGGTTTTATCCCTTGCTTTTTTAGACCTAGTTCAGCTGGCCTTGGTGAGCTCCCAATAGATCAGCCCCACTGTCTCAGTGAGTGGGTGCACCTCTCGCAGTCCTGACTTCCTTGCTCATGTTCTTCCTCCTTCTGCTCCTCATTTGGACCATGGAAACGCAGTCCGGTGCTCCAATGTGGGTCTCTGTCTCTATCTCTTTCGATCGCCAGATGAAGGTTCTATGATGATATGCAAGATATTCATCAGTATGACTATAGGGTAGGGCCATTTCAGGCTCCCTCTCCTCGACTGTCCAAGGAACTAGCTGGGGACATCTCCCTGGACACCTGGGAACCCCTCTAGGGTCAAGTCAAGATAATTTTTTTAAGTTCCATTCATTTGCTTGCAAATTTCAAGATGTAATTTTTTTTTACCACTGCATAATTCTCCATTGAAGATGGATACTAAAAAGAAATCCCACACTAGTTAAGAATTAAGTATAATAACAGGTTATTATTTAGGGGTAGACTCACAGATCACAATTCTCTGCTAGAATGGGGAACAGCAACCAAATCCTGCAGCTGTAAAAGAGGCCGGACATGTATTTTACATCTGTATATATAATATAAAAGTCCACGCCCAAGTGTGTGGGTAACTTAAAGGCTACTGGTAGTAGGAATTCCTACAGAACCACCCCCCTTTATTTAAATAAGGGAGTTCTAAGCCTAATACAAAGTTATATACAATAAGAGTAAATACCAGGTATAAAAATTAGAATTACAGCCAGAATAAACAATATCAAGTAAGAAACATATAATAAATGCTTCAATAATTATCCTATCCTAATGTGTTTAAGTCTTACATAATAAATAACTTTGCCAAAACATGAAAGAAAAGTAACTGCAACTATCTAGTCTTCAGCCTCAATGAAGACTCAAGAAGGGAAATATTACTTGAGTAAGCAGGAAGTGCAATCAAGCAAATTCCAAAATGTGCAACAAATGACAGAGATAACTGGCTACCTGGGCAATCACCCAAAGTCTCATTTGCAATGTTGGAGTAACCAACTTTGGCTAAGGCCTAAAGTAACAGAAAGACCATTCTCAGAGCCAGGAACTTTATCAAAAACATTTTACTATGTCTTGGTAAAAATCTGACAGTCTTTTTTTTTTTTGTATCCTACTTGTCCTGTCCAGACATCGTTCATTTTGTCGGTGGTCAATGCATGTGTAGTTCTTGCACAAAGACCAATTTTATCAAGAAGAAAACAAGCTCCTAGTAGAGTGTCTTCCATGTTAAACATGCACCCAATTTGTTGTATGGAAGCTGCTTGTCTGTTTCCAGCTGCTCAGTCCCCAAATAATCACACAGAAACTATATTATTTAAAACACTGCTTGGCCCATTAACTCTAGCTTCTTATTGGCTAACTATTACATCTTAATTTAACCTATTTCTAGTAATCTGTGTATTTCCATGATTCTGGATTTACTGGGTAAAGTTCCATCCAGTGTCTGTCTCTGGCCAGGACTCCATGGCTTCTTTCCAATTCTACCTTTCTTTTCCCAGCATTCAGTTTAGTTTTCCCAACTTAGCTCTGCTCCCCTATAGCTCTGCTTTAGGCCCAAAGCAGTTCCTTGATTAACCAATTGTATTCACAACACACAGAGGGGAATCCCACATCATTCCATAGAGCAAATGTCCCACATTTTCTTTGCCCATTCTTTGTTTGAAGGAAATCTAGTTTGTTTCCAAGTTTTGGCTATTTCAAATAATGCTACTATTAACACAGTTGAACAAGTTTCTTGTGATGTGGTTATGCATCCTTTGGATACATGCCCAAGAGTTTTATTTTTGGACTTTGAAGTAGATTGAATCCCAATTTTCTAAGAAACTTACATACTGATTTCCAAAGTGGCAGTACAAGTTTGCACTGCAACCATGATGGAGGAGTGCTCCCTTTACTCTCAATTCTCTCCAGCATGAACTGTCATAATTTTTTTTTTATTTTATCCATTCTGACCAGTGTGAGATGATATCTCAGAGTCATTTTGAATACATTTCCCTGATGGCTAAATATGTTGACCAATTCCTTAAGTATCTTTTTGGCATTTGAAATTCTTTTGAGAATTCTCTCTTTTCATTTGTACCCCAATTTTAAATTGGATTATTTGGTATTTTGATGTCTAGATTCTTGAATTTTTTATATATTTTAGAGTTCAGCCATCTTCCAAGGTGGGGTTGGTTGGTGAAGATTTCTTGCCATTATGTGAACTTCTGTTTTGCCTTATTGACTGTGCCCTTTGTCTTACAGAACCATCTCAGTTTAGGAGTTTCCATTTATTAATTGTTGCTCTCGGTGTCTGTACTACTGGTGTTATATTTAGCAAATGGCTACCCTGAAAACACCCAATCTCATCTGATTCTGGTCTTTTTAACACACTGCTCTGTTACTAATCTGATGATTTTGTGTACAAATTAATTATATATATTATATATGTAAAAGAAAATAATACATATAAAAACCTGTGTTTTTTTTTCCTATAATTAAATCATTTTCTTATACCATGTATGCCAGCCAGGTCAAAAGGTACAAAACACTTGAGCATAAAATATAAATTATACAATGTTGAGAGTAGCATGTGAAGAGATTCATAATATAGGGCTATGATACCAGGAACAAAATGATTTATGTAGGAAAGAAAACATCAGTGTATACAGGTAACTTACAGGATGTGAGAACATATTTAAGAACCAGATATCTTGTAAAAACTTCTTCTAAATCAAAGAACTGATGCATTCAAAACCAAAATAAAACAAAATATATCACTATTACTACAATAGCAAAAGATTTAAATAAAATTAGACATAACACTTGAAGATATAGCATCCAGATGTAAGTTGCAAATAGCTAATATAAAAAGTTATTCAGTGCCAAGTGGTGGTGGCGCACACCTTTAATCCCAAGGCTCAGGAGGCAGAGAGAGGTGGATCTCCATGACTTCAAGGCCAGCCTGGTCTATAAGAGGTTGTTCCAGAACAGGCTCCAAAGCTAGAGTAACCCTGTCTCAAAAAAGTTATATTTACATATATAATTTGATGGACTATCTGTTGGTGCCATCTCTATGGAAAATGATATAATTTTCTCTAAAACACTACAATAATGAAATACAACATGATGTAGCAATGAAATTGCTGGATATCTATACCAAAAATTTAATTAAGACCTCAAAAAGATATCTGCATTGCCATGCTAATTTTAGATTTATTAACAATGTTCAGTACATTGTGGAAAGTTACTTAATATCATTAAGAAGATTAATGAAGCCGGGCGATGGTGGCTCATGCCTTTAATCCCAGGACTCGGGAGGCAGAGGCAGGCGGATCTCTGTGAGTTCGAGACCAGCCTGGTCTACAGAGCTAGTTCCAGGACAGGCTCCAAACCCACATAGAAACCCTGTCTCGAAAAAACAAAAAAAAAAAAAGAAGAAGATTAATTAATGAAACAAATGTGACATATCATTCTTTAAAAATAATGAAATTCAAAATGGTGAATTTAAAGTTTCCCTCTGTAACTTCATGAATTAAAAAGTGTTAAGGTAACCATGAAGACAACATAAAGGATAGCCTAGGAATCCAAGGAAGTCATGGAATGATGGTGAAAAAGCCCCCCAAACTTAGAGATATCGTAGAGAAACATAGGATCCCCTCTTCAATTCTATTGTTGGATTCACTTTTAAATGAGATACTATCATAGTCACTTGGAAACCTTGGAGTATGCTGGCATTACTGGTGACAACAAACTGATAATTAAGATATAGAACCAACCCATGATATTTTCCACCTTACATGCAACTTGAGGATGTGGTGTGATAGCTTCAACTTTTGCATGATAGGCAGGAATTTGAGAAGGAACAAGTTTACAACCCTACTTCCTAAGCCTTTAAGTGTTATATCCAAACACCATTTTGAGAAGTCAAATGAAAGGGGCTCATTCTTTTTTTTTTAGTTGTTGAAAAAAATTTCCACCTCCTCCCCGTTTCCCATTTCCCTCCACCTCCTCCCACACATTGCCCCCTCCCCTCACTCCCCTCCCCCCTCCCCACTCCTCTCCTCCTCCCCCCACTCCATTCCCCCTCCCTCTCAAGAATGAAGAGTAGTCCAGATTCCCTGCCCTGCGGGAAGTCCAAGGTCCTCCCACTCCTATCCAGGTCCAGGAAGGTGAGCATGCAAACAGGCTAGGCTCCCACACAGCCAGTTCATGCATTAGGATCGAAACCTAGTGCCATTGTTCTTGGCTTCTCATCAGCCTTCATTGTCCGCCATGTTCAGAGAGTCCGGTTTTATCCCATGCTTATTCAGTCCCAGTCCAGCTGGCCTTGGTGAGCTCCCAATAGATCAGTTCCACTGTCACTGTGGGTGGGTTCACCTCTCGCAGTCCTGACTTCCTTGCTCATGTTCTCCCTCCTTCTGCTCCTCATTTGGACCTTAGGAGCTCAGTCCGGTGCTCCAGTTTGGGTCTCTATCTCTATCTCGATCCATCGCCAGATGAAGGTTCTAAGGTGATATGCAAGATATTCATCAGTATGGCTATAGGATAGGATCATTCTAATCACCTTAAATCTAGAAACTCTCTCAGGTCCTAGATTTTGGACACTTGCTAAAGTGCTGCTCCTATAAGGACAGCTATGTATAGAGGGAAGGGAGGAGCAGCAAAGACCCAATGAGGAGTTTAGGACACAGAAAGTTGTGTTGCAAAGGGCAAAGTGACTGATGAGCCTGGCCTTTACTTAGGATGTGCTCTACTCCCTACAGATTTCTTTAAAGCAGAAAAACTTCAAGTTGATGGTCAGCATAGATTCAGGCTTTGTGCTTTGTCACTAGGAAGGTCTCGGGTATCTGAAATCAGTTCCACTAACTAATTTCTATAAACTCATCACTTCTCCAAGAAAGTTTATTGCTGGATAAGAGGACCTCAAAGCACTAAGACTATCACGCTGAGGATCCTGATTTCTCTATTTCCTCATCATATGAAAATCTTATTACTTTTGCTGTCTTATTGTTTCACTATTCTTATTACTGAATACAATTCTCCCTTTTAACATTTGTCAACCCTGGACATACAAATTGGGAGAGGGAAATCTGGCATGAGGGAACCACCTGTCCCAGAGGCCAAAAGTCTTTTTACGGTTAATAACATTTACAGACCACAGAGAAAAAGACATCTAAAATGAACACAGTCCTGCCATTATAAAGGTACTTAACTGGCCTGATTCTCAGGAAGTACATAGAATTAAAAAGTAAATTTACAATTAAATTTTCCATAAATCATTCTTATGAGACTTAATCAATCTCTTCAGAGAATTGCATTCTTGCAGTTCTATAATGCACATTCTACTTAGGAGCCAATAGAACACTGTTCATAAAATAGGTCACATATACTAAATAAAACAAATCTTAACAAATGTAAGAAGTTTTATGTAACTTTCTTTGTGTTCCTCATGAAGTCTTAAGACATTAAAATAAAACTCAATATCCAACTAAAGAAACAATATAATTTCTTGGAGATTGAATGATACAATTATGAATAATCAGTTGGTCATCTAACAAATCAGCGTGCAATTTGAAATAATTCAAAATAGGAGTAGGTAGGTAAGGAGAAAAATGACAATAAATGAGGAAAGGAAAGAAACAATGACTAGAGTGGATCAACGAACACTGATCAAAAGCTTGATCTTAGATTGGAGAGAAACTCGTGGGCATATTTCATTTTTACTGGCCACTGGTACAGTCTTGGTGAGGTCATCATCTTCAGTTGTGTCCTCATGGTTGAACCACACAAACCACAATGGGTAGCATGAAATCAGTGGTCCCCAAAAAACATCACTAAACCCACTGGGTCAGGAGGCAATAGCAACAACAATATAAAGATATGAACATGAGAATTCAAGTTTTGTGGAAGAAAGGAATTGACAGAGTAAAAGGGATATAGGATCCTTATATCCTTATATAAGGAAAAAAGAAAGAACCATGAATTTTATGCATTAAGAAATTGTCAAAGGACAAACTTATAGAAGTTAAAAAGAAAAGTTCATAATAAACATTTACACACATGTGTATATATATAGACATGTATATATACATATTTTCTTCACATATACATATACACGTACACATACATGGAGAGCGAGAGGCAGACAGGCAGGAAGACATGCACACCTATACATACAATAACTGAATGAGTATTAACTGTGTGACAGGAATGAAATATTGTTTGAAAAATGAAATTACTAAAAAGAACCAAGTTAATAAAAAATGAGATTAAGATAGCTTAAAGCTGCATGTTTATTTTCTCATATATAAAATATGGATATTGAAATAAAATCAAGAAAGTAGAATACAGAGTATTATGGAAGAAGAAAGGGAGCAAGGAGATTATAGGGTGCTGAAACTGGATGCAATAGCCAAATGAATATAATTTTACTACTACAATAAAAATACAAATACATTTCAGTATTGATTCTGTATATTTATAAAATTGGTAACACATATAAAATTTTATAAATGCTACTTTGTTATAGATAAAAATTTAGGAAAATATTTTTATGACAGTTTAGTATTTGTAGAACTTAAGTGTTCCTTTGGAATAATCACAGTGGCCTTGGGATGTTTATTAATTGGATGATAAGAAAGTGAATGGAATGAAGGTCTGCAAAATGGAGATTGCAAGATTGGGCATTCTCTACTCAAAATCTTGGTTGAAATGTGAACTTCAAGGGTAGGTTGTATTTACAGGTAAATACATTCAAGAAATTTAATTTTCTCCCCAAAATCACCATTCCATTGGTGTTAACGTTTATTGGACTGGAGAGGGAGGGTGAGAGGAGTGGGGGGAGGGGGAGAAGTGTGGGAGGAAGGGGAGGGAAATGGGAGGCTGGGGGGTGGCGGAAATTTTTTTCTTTTTCTCAATAAAAAAAAGATAGGTTTGAATTTATTATAAATTCTCTCACATGAAGAGGCTATATCATTTTAAATATCATTCATATTTTTTCCCATGCCTCATCCTAATACAAGTCATATTAAAAATTTGCATGATCATATTTCCTTTAAATTAAAAAAATGCATTGCTACAGTGAAGGAAAATGTATAAGCTTCTAGATAATATTAATATAATTCCCATTAGAAAAAATGATTTTCATCTCAAAGAAATAAATGCTTTGTCAACAATAATTCTTCTTTGAGATTTATTATTTTCAGGTTCCAAAGAAGCTAGCCAGTATTAACTTATTAGTGTATTGAGTCCCATTATTTTATGACACAAGTCATGTGTCAAGTAAGTTTTGCCATGAGTTTTGAATAGACAGAGACAACAATGAAGCATTTTTTAAAATACACAGTGTTAAGATATTATCACTTTATCTAGCAAAAAATAAAATATTTCAGACTGTGGCTCATTCAATCCTGGAATATGAATATCTGCCATTTTTCAGAAAAGACTATGAAAATGAAAATTTTATGACCTTTATTATTTCCAAAGTAGTTTATATTCACAAGAGTAGAGCAAAAAGGACAGATTTATGTTTTATCACAAAGCAAACACCTGGGTCAGCACTAAATTAGGACTGCTACTACCAACTCTAAAATCTTTCTCATATTTTCTCATTACCTATCCTTCTCACAATACCGCATCTTGATTTTATAGCAATATGTTTTATTTATTTCCTTATGATTTGGCATCTATATATGCAATTAATTTTATTGATTTTCAAAACATCCTGTAAATGAAATCACACAAAATGATTCATATTTTATCAGTCTTTTCCCCACTAATTCATTTTTCTCAATTATTTTATTTCTATAAATTATTCATGTAACACATTCAATTTTTAAGGAATTTGATGATAAAGAAAATGTATCTGGTTAACAAATAGGCTCTTTACAATATAATAGTGGACATAATTAAGGAAATGTCTTAGTTGTGCTTATATGAAATATTTAGTCATTTACCCGCAATAGGATAAATAAGAGGTAATCGGCTAAGACAAAAGAATGTTTGTATTTATAATGTTAGTAGAAAATTACAGTTTTACAAAATGAGTACAAAAAGGTACAGTCATCCAAATGTGTTTGAAAATTACTGCAACACATATTCTTTCTACTCAACAGTTAATGATGTAATTCACTCTCTTTCCAACTCCTATTTTTCTTATTCAATTTTTCTATCCTTTTTCTTTCCTCCCTAAGTTCTTCCATCTCCATCCCTTTCTTTATTTCTTCTTCGTTCTTTCCTTCCTCACTCTTTGTATTTTTTTTCATTTCTTCAGTCCTGAGGAAGATAGTGGACATTACTGTCATATTGAAGCATTGTTCTTTTGCTAATGAATAATAATCAACAGTCCATTCGGATATCCACTCAATTTCCATGCCCACTGAAGACCTTCAACTGCTGTCTTTCATATTTGTTTATCTTTCATTACATTTAATTTGTGCTATTTTACTGCAAATGTTTATGATGTAGCTTTTCTTTTTGAATGCAAGTTGGATTCAATGTATAATTTTGGAATTCTTTCATTCTCAGTTTTCATTTTGCTACTGTTTTTCATGGTGACAATTTAAGCTTTTCCTTTACAAAAATCTTGAGTGATATTAGTCTACATTTTTCTAAAGTTGTATTTTCTAATTTTGTTTATCTGGAAATAGTTTACATGGCATTTATTTTATGTATAGTATTGATTAATAGGCTCCTTACTTTTCTTCTACAAAATAGAAATTGACTGATTCACAGGTTTGTAAACATTGTTATTTTTGTATCTTTTTTTTTAGTATACCTAACTGTGTACAAATTTGTCCTATTTTAAATTTTTACTGATTTTCCTTTCTTCTGGTAGTACCATGATATTATCTCTCACCCTGATTAATAAGTATTTAAATTAAATAATTTTCTATTCCTTGATTCAAACTATTTAAACCAAAAATACCATTAATGTTGTTATTAGAAGTATATAATTTCCCATAGATGACTTTTTTGATAATAATTTTGTAGAGTGGGATTCTTAGATCAAAATATATATTTCTGATTTTAATTAAAAGTTTATTTTGAAAGATTTTGCTGTCTGACATAAGGTAATTTATATAATTGTATCATTTCTGTAAATTTCATTTTTTATTTCTTTTTTATGTTTCTCTTGAGCTATTGTTGAGTTAGTTTCCAGTCATTTAGCCCCAAAATAATCACACAGAAACTGTATTAATTAAATCACTGCTTGACCCATTACCTCTAGCTTCTTATTGGCTAACTCTTACATATAAAGTAAACCCATTTCTATTAATCTTTATATCTCCTTGTGGCTGTGGCTTACTGTCTAAAGTTTCAGCATCTGTCTCTAGTGGGGCTACATGGCTTCTCTCTTAATCTGTGTATTGGTATGTGGCTGGGGCTTTCCTGATAAAGTCCTGGCATTCTTGTCTGGTGGTGCTACATGGCTTCTCTCTCACTGTCCTTCGTTACCCCAGGATTCAGTATAGTTTTCCCCACCTACCTAAGTTCTGCCCTATCAAAAGGCCAATGCAGTTTCTTTATTCACCCATGGTATTTACAGCATATAGAGGGAATCCCACATCATATCTCCTTTTATGTTTAAATAAAAAGAAAGACTTTATCTTTAACATAGTATAATTACATATAACAAAACAGGTATCAAGCAAGAATTATAATTACAATATTCATATCTATTTTATCTTTTATCATAACTAAAAAATTATAATTATAATTATCTATTCTTCAATACCCAACAGACTCCAGAAGGATAAAATATTATCCAACAGTATGTGCATTATAAGCAACTTCCAAATCTCTAGAAATGACAGAGACATCTTGATGCCTGGACAGTAATCCAAAGTTCTTCTGTAACAGTGGCCACCTGTCTTCAGCCTACAGGACCAAAATATCCAGCAAAAATTTCCATTAAGCAGGAAATTTCAAAGACAGTTCCACCAATATTGGAAGTTTGTCAGTCACTTTCGTGTCTCCTGCAGAATGCCTAGCAGACCCTTTCATGAATCTGGAACCCCAAAGAATCATCTCACCTTTAAGCAAGTTAAGCAGTCATTTCTCTGTGTGTCCTGCATGTCTAGTCCATGTAGCATACCATCAAGCAGTTCAGGCAAGAGCAGTTTCTTGCACAAATGACTAGCAAACTCTATGAGGAGCCTCTTCGATGCCTATCTTCCTCTTGAAGTAATTGGTGCCTCCAGGAGCAGTGTGTCTCACTATCATGAAAAGTCTTAAGTTCTTAAAATACTTTAAATACCATAATATATTGTTTTGAAAGGTTTGAAGAATGCCTATCCATCTGATATACATCTCTATACATCTAGAAATTCTAACTAACATGATTACAAGTTGACTATTATAGATAATTATCTATTAACCTTTATTTTCAATTATACATTACATTTTTAAATTGAGCTACACAACCCTTAATCAAAATCAGAAATATCATATAAAATAATTGACCTTAAATTTGTATCAATAAACCAAGATCTATACCAATGCAAATCTCTGTAGCATATTCCCCTTTAAACTATACATTTTTTTCCAGTTCCCTTCCTTTTTCCCTTCTCCCCTTTCACTTACCCACTGTTCCCCATTCTCTCAATTTCCTCAGGAGATCTTGTCTTTTAAGAAGACTTTCAAGATGGATTCAAGTATGTCTCTCTTAGGGTCAACTTTGTTGTCTAGTTTCTCTGGCATCTTGGAATTTTCAGGCAAATGGATAAAACTAGAAAAATACTATACTGGCTGGGTGGTGGTGGCACAAGCCTTTAATCCTAGCACTAGGGAGGCAAATGCAAGTGAATCTCTGTGAGTTCGAGACCAGCCTGGTCTACAAAATCTTGTTCTGGGACAGGCTCCAAAGCTACAGAGAAACCTTGTCTCAAAAAAAAAAAAAAAAGAAAAGAAAGAAAAAAGAAAAAAAAGAAAAGAAAAGAAAAAGAAAAATACTATACTGAATGAGGTAAGTCAGACCCAGAAAGATAAATACAATATGCATTCACTTATGAGTAGATATTAGACAGAAAGCAAAGGATAACCAGCCTACAGTCTACTTTTTCATTTTGTGATGATTGTTGGATTAGGATTTTTGCATATAGGAAAGTATGACATATTATTGTGTCAAATTGAATTTCTATAAATTGCTCATCTATCTTTTTCAGTGAATTATCTGGCATTATTCTAATAATTGAAGTATTTTTTCTTTTCTATTTTAGAGTTCTATTTTAGTAACTCTACATACACTATGAGAATTACAATTTTACATGGTATATAAATCACACACACTGTGATGGTTAATTCCTTGTAAAAAACAGCCTCAATTTCTTGTTTATCCATACATACTTTTTGATATCAGGTTTTTTGATTTGTCATGATTGGAGTATTTTCTGCTTAATTTGTATCTGAGTCCACTTACTATGTTCATTTTTTTATTAAATAAATTGGTTATTTAAAAGATTCATACATATATACAGGGTTTCTTCTTTTAGTCAGGATATTTCTTTGAAAAAGAGATACCACTTTTATTTCTCTAGCTACTTGCTGCCACTTAAATAACCTCAAAGTACTCTATTGGATTAAGATATGCTCAACCCCCAGGGAAGCCTGCTACTTCAGCTCTGTCAGACTGTCTACTGAAGTGCAAACGATGATACTTGGTGGCTCCTAGGATCATGCAATATTTGACAACAGGTACATAAAGTAGTTTAGGAAAAATCAATTAATTCTTCATTAGAGTAATAGAAATAAGAGGGAGCATTTTATTTTGGAAAAATAATGTTTTAAAAATAAAATGTAGGAGTTTTTACATAAACATAATGTGACTAATATAATTTCCAATTTTTGATTGCATATATACATTAATATCTAATATATAGATCTTCTTTTTAAAGTCCAGTCTGCTACTCAACAGGCTTTAAAGTAACATTCTGTTTATTTTAAATCTTAAAAGTATGTCACAAACACATCTGGAATTTGTTTTAGAGATTCATAATTATTTTCAAAATTGAAACCAACTCAAAGTCACTAGCGAATTGTATTAAAATGAATGGAAACTGTACCAATGTGCTAGTTAATTTATATCACCTTGACATGAGCCAGAGTCAACCAGGAAGACAGTACCTCAATTACCCTTTTGTTGAATACATATTAATTCATGTATAATAAAAAATAAAAATTTGTAGAAAATAATATTTTGCATTTATATTATGAAAATGTGTTTTACTCTGCAGAAGAGGGAGGAAATGGCTGTTGTTTGGAGTGTGAGGGCTTCAAAGCAGTGAGGTTTCCCAAAAAATCTGGTGATGTTGAAAAATTGTATCATTCAGTTTAATGTCTCAAGAAGGTATATTTGTCATAGGGAGTCTTTTAGCCAGTGATTACCCACCCGATGGTCCATGCCCTCTTATACTATATATGCTGTTGTAGAGGATGTGTCTGGTCTCTTTTTTTGGCCACTCTGTTCTGGTTGTAAATTTCAGTTTCTGATCTCCGTTCCTACAGAGGATTATGATTTGGGAATATACACCTAAATAAATAACCATATATTTCTCAATTCTAAGCTAGTGTGGGATTTTTTTTAAGTGTCCTTTTTCATTTGGCTCCCACATGGATCCTACCAGGTGGGTGGCCTAACAACCTAGCCGGTCGATGGTCCAGATAGTCTCCCAACCCTCCCCACTTAGCTTGCTTTTACCTAAGAGATTTTTGGAGAATTCCCACCACAGCAGAGTTTACTTTGTGTGGCAACTTGGAAATTTCCCAAGCACATGCACAACTGCCCCATTCCCTGGCATGGTTAGTTGCTGTGTGACTTGTGCAGCTTCTGGTTTCTATACCCTGTTGGTGAATTCTGGCTTTCTTACTCCGTGTATGGAACTGATTTAATTGCTTTTAATGTATCAAGCAAAGCATATTTCTCAGTATTTAACCAATACTAAGGCAGAAAACTAAAGTGGCTCAGAAACTAAAGCAGCCCAGGACCATTCCTGTCACCACCAATTGCATTGCTTCTAGTTATAACTCTGAAATCATGACATCTGGTATACAATAAAGATTGCAGTTTACCAGATCACATAACAGGTAATTAACAAATCAATATGGCAGCATTAATGTTGCACATTTTAATGACTTTTTGCTAATACTATGGATTGTATTTTGTGAGGCTTATATGGGTATGGTAATACTTCAATTTATTGGGTATTGCGATTCAATTATCTTCTCCATATTCTATCATTAGGAAAGAATATAGCACTTTTAGAAATGATACAATCTTTACAGACTAATAATAAACAGCTAGTTGACAGGATTAATACCATAAAAATCAAAATTTGCCTAAAATAATAATAATAATAAAATAAAAATAATAATAGGATAACATTAATTTGATAGACAAAATTGAATCCATATCTAAGGGTACTTAGAAGTTATCTGAAAGAATTAATACTGTTGAATATGACAATCAAAGTTGGTTAAAAAGTTATAATAAGTTAGTAGACTGTCTCTCCAAAATGGCAATGTGTGCGCTATTCAAGTAATGTCCAAGGATGAGATGTTATCTTTTTTTTTTTTTTCGGTTTTTCGAGACAGGGTCTCTCTGTGGCTTTGGAGCCTGTCCTGGAACTAGCTCTGTAGACCAGGCTGGTCTCGAACTCACAGAGATCCGCCTGCCTCTGCCTCCCGAGTGCTGGGATTAAAGGCGTGAGCCACCACCGCCCGGCCGAGATGTTATCTTTAAAGGAGGAACTTCAGACCTTGGAATCACATGTTCAGATTGAGGACCAGAGGCTAGGTGCCTCAATAAAATCACTAGAAACATGTACAGGCCAGGAGATTCAGGCTTTACAATAAAAACAATGATAAAAAGATTTGAAATAATTGAAGAAATTATTGGAGCTGATGAACAGGGAAAGAAGGCACAGGGACAAGATTCAACAACACCAGTAGCTGTCAGAGAGGAATTACCCGAGGTTTTAGCTTTCTACCATGTAATCTACTCTGACAAGCATCAAGTTCTAAAGGCCTAAAAGAATCTAAAGAAGGTAGATGGATAACTATAGGAATGACTGATCTAAAAGAAATTAAGCAAGCTGTTGTAACTTATGGCTTCCATACGACATTTGTTAAGGAAATTGTAAAGACATGGATTTCTATCATTAAAGCTATGCCACATGACTGTATTCAGTTAGTTTCAGCAGTCCTGGATGATGAACCTCAATTAATACTTAAAATTTACTCCAGAGAAGAAGCTAAAATTTTGGAACCACAGGGAAAGCAAAGGGCCTAGAGATTCCCCAGTATCAAAGTCTTGGCAAAAGTCCCTTATGCTGACCCACAAATTCAAGCTCTTTATGATGAACAAATCTTGTCCCTATGCCACAAATCATCCTCAAATACTTGGGACAGGATTCAAGAATAGAGAAAAGAATTGAATCATACACCAGGGTTAAATAGGCCAGAGTGAATAATGGGATGATATTATGAATAATTTTCCAAAACAAAGTTACAACATGTAAACTAATTTAAAATGACTGTTGCCTAAAGTAAAATAAAGAAATAATAAGATAGATTTGAAAGGAAAACTTGTGACCTACTTAAAGCTGTGTAAAAAAGTAAAAGCAGAGAATTTTGAATGCATGTCTATATCTGCTGTATGCCATTGGTGCATGTCTTCCTCCCATTTTCCTATCATTCAGCATCATTGTATATGCTTTAGATTAGTACTAGTTTAGTACCTATGATATTGAAAGGTAAACTAATTAGTACTAGTGAAATTGAAATGTAAAGTAATTTAAAATGTCTGTTGCCTAAAGTAAAGTAAAAAAATAATAAAATAGATTTGAAAAAACTTGTGAGCTACTTGAAGCTGTGTATAAAAGTAAAAGCAGAGAGTTTTGAATGCATGCCTTCCTCTCATTTTGCTGTCATTCAACATCATTGTATATGCTTTAGTTTAGTACGAGTTTAGTATTAGTTTAGTACTAGTGATATTGAAAATAATGGGATGAAAGATTAATTGAAAAGAGGCATTTTCCTTTACCTCATAGTCTTTAAACATGAGCTCAATTGTGTTAGAAAAATTGAGTCAGGTTATGTGGAAACATAATTAACCTAACCTGCAAGTGAATCTTCTTTCTCTAACAGCCATGCTTTTAATAAATTTTATATTGCAAAATATATTATTAGTGAAGTAACACATGCTCTTTAAGGGCAGATTTTCCTCAAATGCTAAAAATATTTTTATTTTTTCTTTGTTTTTCTTCTCACTACAATAACACCATCCTCTTGCTTGAAAAGGGAAGCTAGGTAAGTATGAATCTCTCACAGTAAATAAAACATGATTCTATTCTTCAGTTTAAAATAGTTTCACCACATTAAAACAGAAGCACTGTCATAAGCAGAACATCAATTAACAAATATCTGTAGCTACTTTAAATGCTTGAATTTAGTAAAACGTGAAATAGAATATGTAATAAAATTGGTAGCATAAAACCTCCATTTCTTCTAACTATTGCTATTTTAGAGTGAATTTTATTTACGTATATATTTAAATATTTCTAGACATAATGCATAACTATGTATACAATATACTTATATTCATATATGATACATTGTGAATATACATAGTGCTTATTATGAAATCTGCAGATCAAGTATAAACATCCATGGCTATATTAGGTGTACATATATACTCACTTCATTTCCCACTCTTCGACCTTCATTCTATCAAATGATGATTGATTTACATTAGTATTGATGTACTCTCTATCCTGACATTTGTAACAATCCAGTCTCATTATCATTTACTTTCTTGAATCTAGTCTTTTGTAAGGTTGCTAAGCCAGGCTCCTGTGTCACTTTGTCATGCCCTTGGGTTTGTTTTTTTTTTAATCCTGATCATCTATCCTTGTCCTATAGCTCACCTGCCACCTGTCCTAACCCTTGATTGTCATTTTATCTCATAATTCCCACTTCCTTTTCTTGAAGCACTGTAATTTAAAACTGGGTCTTGAGTGTCAGAAATGTTATGCATTTAAAAAGTTGTTTAATGTTTTCAGCAGAATCAGCTAGGATATTAGTAATGTTTACACTAACATGTATGCATGTGACCAGTGCTTATTTCTGTAACTACCAATCTATACTTATTAAAAGTCATTATTAACATAAAAATATGACTTACTGTTCAACTGTCACTGTATTAATTTAAGCTGTTTTTCTTTCTTATTGAATATATATATATATTGTCTTAGTCAGTATTCGATTGCTGTGAAGAGTCACCATGGCCACGCAATGCATTTAAAGAAAACATTTAATTGGAGTAATTTCATTAACTTATCCTATTAATATCATGATGAGAAGTATGGTGACACATAGACAAACTTGATGCTTGAGATGTAGCTAAGAGTTTTACTTCCAAACCTAAAACCAGCAGGAAAAAAAAACACTCAAAGCTCACTCCAGTGGCACACTTCCTCCAACAGGGACACACTTGGTATTCCTTTCAAATAGTGCCACTCCCTGGAGAGAAATATTCAAATCTATGAGACTATGGAGAAGACCAATTCTCCCTCTATCAGTAATTGTTAATTCATCTATGGGTTGGTGTTGAGATTTTATCCATCCACCCTGGGAAGTCAAATGTAGTTGGCATTGTCAGGTCTTGATTTTTCCTCCATGCTGTTGCTATTTTTTTGGGGGACCATCCATGTTATGACTAAAAGTCATAATCTCAAAGAAGACTTTATGCTATTAGAATTTTTCTATCCCTTTTCATGTAGTGATACCACTGGGGACTGGGCACCCTAACATATGTTGTTCTCTACATTTTGACTAATTGTGAGTTTCTATAACATTCTACTTTAACTTCTAAAAGAAATTTCCTTGATGAAGAGTGAAAGCTATACTTAACAGCCTGGACCAGAGCACAGGCTGTATTTATAGAGCTCTGTCTGGAGGATGGATACAAGATGGGGCATGAGGTGTGATGGTCTAGTGGCCAAAGGCTGCTGCATGGGCTGATGATCTTCTTTAAATGTCTTATAGAATTTATCAGTTAAATCAACTTGTTACAAAGCTTTATTTGTAAAGTGCCCCTATTCTTATTTTGGGGCTGCTGGTGGAACTATGAATGAACTTCACTGAAATATACCTCCACATTCTGCAGACATTCCTTTAAATAATCTGAATTTATTAAAAGATAGATCACATATTTCTTTTAAAAACATAGTTTCAACAATTTATATATAATAAAATTCATGCTATTGAACATGTTGTGTTACTTATACATGAATATATGTGAAACACAAAAAATAGTGAAGATGCCATTACTTTAGTTAGTTTTCTTATGCTCAGTTATGTTTCTGAGCCTGCCCTAACTATTGGAACTAAGTTCCCTCTGGAGTTTTCCAGATCTGGCTGTCCCTACCACTATGATATTGCCTAGATCTTTATTAGTTTTTATGTCACTTCACATACAGAACACTAAACAATACCTTAAAATAGGTTACATTCATTACCTTCTCTGTCCCTTTTCATAGTGATAATTTTATTTCATCATTTTTGTGTATGTGCATTATGTGAGTATGTGCTATGTTTATGTGGTATATGTGTACATGTATATGTGAGTACACATACCAAAAGAGAATATAGATTATTTTGTTCGCTCACATTCTGCCTTATTTATGTAAGACAGAGTTGCTTATGGACCAAGGAACATTGTTCTCATTCTGTAGTCTCAGAGTCCTTTCTCTCTGTCTTCCACAGTGTTATGACTAGAGATACAGATATAGTTTAAAACAGGATATTTATTAGGATGCAGATGATTTGAACTCAGGATCTCACATTTGTGTGGCAATTTCTTTTAGCCCCTGAATAATGCTCATATCCCCTTGTGTTTCCTGATTATCCACTTTTCTTTTGATTTATCCACCTGAAAAAAATGTTGTCTGCTATTCTTCTATTTGTCCATAATTTAGTAGAACCGTTATGGTCAGTCACAATCAGATTCTACTTCAATGTAGGTTTCTTTATTCTCTCCTGATGCAAGAATGGAAGCTACAAAATGGATTTGTAGAAAAATATATCAATATCATCTGTTACACTTCTGTTGATTTCTCTGACTATAAAATAAACATTATATTGTGCTCACACGATAATAATGTATGTCTCATGTTATTAGATAGCAAATTATACTTAAAGAGTCTGTTATAGCTGATACAATAGCTATGTATCAATAGCATTGTCTCCTTTTTATTATAAATGGAACTCCTGGCCAGAATCAGTGCTCTTAAATATGACACGACATAGAATGAGTTTCAGATATTTTTTTGTTGTTCTTTCAAAGCAATGCTTTGATCACAAAGAAAACCAAACACAGCAAAGAATCATTTCCAAGGATCTATGGTGCCTTTGATGATTTCCATTGACTTCAGAAACTAAAGGAAAAACTAGAAGACTTTGCAGACAGTAGGTGTCATGTAGCAGTACTCACCAAGTATACTTTACATGGATGATTTTATGATACTTCTTCTAAATGTAGACCATATGTTTATGGCATCAATAGTTTCCCTTTGGGTAGACTCAAGATAAATCTCACCCTTGGCAGTTCTTACAGAATTACTTAGGAACTCACATTTTTCACAGTAAGGTTTCAATAGTTTATAACATATTTATACATAGTATTGACATTGAAAATAACTTGAATGATGTGTTTGGTAGACACCTTTAATAATCCAGGAAAAAGGTTTTGAAGACATTTCATAATATTTCCATAAATTTCTCATAGAATTTCTTTTAAGAATCCTTGTAGAGATTAACAGATTCAAGTATGGTGCCTGGACACCATCAAAACTAACTTTCTGGGTTGTGGGTGGAACTCAGTGGTAGAACTCTTGCTTGATAATCATAAAGACATATTTGATATTCAACATTGGAAAATTAAGGAAATAAGCATAATTGAGAATAGAGTGAAAATAAAGCAAAAATAAAAGAATAGGCCTAAATATCTTTAATGAATAAAGGTAATTCATTGTTTGCTTGAGCCTTTTACTTAATTTTTTGTGCTTTTGTTTGTGTACTTTGGAGAGTTGTCCACAAATTCTGATTCGTATCACTACCCTTAGGGCACGCTGGATTTCAGTATTCTCTCACTACATTCTTGTATTGTATATGACAGTGCCTTTTGCTCCTTGAAGTTTTGATTGTCTTCTTAAGAATGAAACAATTAACTAAGAATTGTGCTTCCGTGCTCCCCTATCCAACCTTCCTTTATTCCAATCATCCTGTTTCCCCAAGTTTCCTTCATCCTCCCCTTCTCACTTTTCTCTCCCCATCCCCGTTACCCCCATCCCACCCACCCCCAAGATCCCAAATTTTCTCCCCGGCAATTTTGTCTACTTCCCATAGCCAAGAGGATAATTATATGTTTTTCCTTGGGTTCACCTTCTTATTTAGCTTCTTTAGGTTCACCAATTATATACTCTGTGACCATTATTTATGGCTAGAAACCAATTATGAGTGAGTACATCCCATGTTCATCTTTTTGGGTCTGGGTTACCTCACTCAGGTTAGTGTTTTCTATTTCCATCCATTTGCATGCAAAATTCGAGAAGTCATTGTTTTTTACCGCAGCGTAGTACTCTAATGTGTATATATTCCACACTTTCTTCATCCATTCTTCCATTGAAGGGCATCTAGGTTGTTTCCAGGTTCTGGCTATTACAAATAATACTGAGTGGCTCCCAGGAGCCCAAGGCGAGGTCCCCACTTAGTTCCTTGGGCAGCTGAGGATAGGGAACCTGAAATGACCCTATCCTACAGCAATGCTGACGAATATCTTGCATATCACCATAGAACCTTCATCTGGTGATGGATGGAGATAGTCACAGAGACCCACATTGGAGCACCGGACTGAGCTCCCAAGTTTTCAATGAGGAGCGGAAGGAGGGAGAACATGAGCAAGGAAGTCAGGACCACGAGGGGTGCACCCAACCACTGAGACAGTGTGGCTGATCTATTGGGAGCTCACCAAGGCCAGCTGGACTGTGATGGAAGAAGCATGGGATAAAACCGGACTCTCTGAACATAGCAAACAATGGGGGCTGATGAGAAGCCAAGGACAATGGCCCTGGGTTTTGATCCTACTTCAAGTTCTGGCTTTGTGGGAGCCTAGCCAGTTTGGATGTTCACCTTCCTAGACATGGACGGAGGGGGGAGGACCTTGGACTTTCCACAGGGCAGGGAACCCTGACTGCTCTTTGGACTGTGGAGGGAGGGGGAGAGGAGTGGGGGGAGGGGGAGAAGGGTGGGAGGGAAATGGGAGGCTGGGAGGAGGCGGAAACTTTTTTTTCTTTTTCTCAATAAAAAATTAAAAAAAAAGAATGAAACAATTATTACAATTGTAGATTTGAAAAATTGCTTCTACCTGATCAAATGTCATGGTTCTAACTCTAATTAGGAAGTATTGTAAAATGGGTATCACATTCAAAATTTATATCCAAAGTTTAGTAAAAAGGTAGAATCTTTGTTTTATATTTATTTTGTAATAATTTTAGATTTACAAAAATTCTGAGAGGTGAGAAATAAATGCTCATATCTCTAATGTAAATTCTTCCTTTTGTTTTGTCCTTAAACTTCTATTTATGCTTTTCCAAGATGAGCTGCTAATACTGACACATTATTATGAACAGAAATTCATAATTCATAATGCTTCCCTAGGTTTTATCCAATATTATATTCTCCTCCAACATCCTTCTGAGATATCACATTATATTAAGTTGTCATGTAGCTTCAGGATCCTCTTGGCAGCAAGAGTTATTAAAGAATTTTCCATGGGTATTGACACTAATCAAATTATTTATCACTATAATTATTAAGGGAGATTCTTTTGTCCCCTTCAGTGGATACAATTAATGAATAAGCTAATGAATTACCCATATATAACTTCCAAGTGGACAAAGACTGGGTGTGTGATGTACTCAACCAACCAAGCAAAGAAGGTGAATCATTTCCAATTCATCAACCTAGCACAATCTACAGTAACTCATTTATGGGAACCCAGCAAGGTTTCAACTTCTGTTCTTTGATAGTTTCTTTATCACTAATTTTTATTTTTTCACCACCTAGTCCTTAGAGTTTGTTAATATAGATTTGACCTTAATTAATTAAGAAATTTTTCTGAGATTGACTTTATATCATCCAAAATGTGCTGTGGAGATCTTAAATGATGTCTTATTGAAAAAAAACCTAAGGAAAACTGCTATTTTATTGAAGATGGTTTAGTGACATTAGTCAAATTTAGCCAGGGCATCTGTGAGTGTTTTTAATTTGAAATAAGAACTCGTATGGAAATAGGATTTTGCATACTTGTTTTGAGAGCAAGAGCAGGAAACACTCCACAAAGAGAATAAAAGATGAAAGGATGTTCACTCACCAGCCCTCCATTACCCTGGCATGATTGCAAAGGATAATAGGTGATGACTAATGGATTTTTCTGAGCAGTTGCTTTGGATCATCAACACAGCAGAGAAAATTGGAAAGAGAATATGCAATAATGAATTATGAGGATAAAAGTCACTCTATTATAATTTCTATATCTTTCTTTTAATACACAATGAAAAAAACTGGAACCAGCTATTATTTTTACCTCTGTAATTCATCACCTCAATCCAAGATATCTTTCTGCAAGTAATGGCTCTTGTTACTCATAAAACTTACACTTTTTTTCTTATGATCATTTCTAATGTGGACACATACTGTAAAATCATTTTTTGTAGATGATCTGATGATACTATAGCAGAATATTTGAAAGCAGACATTTCTAAAAGGTAAATACTTAGTTTACAAAGTTTAGGAGTCTGGAAGGCCCAAAATCAAGGCAATGGTAGGTTCAAAATTTGTTAACAGTGATTTCTTTTTCCAGGATGGCAGCAGGAGAAGCTCTATACTCCCATAGCTGAATAATAGATGAGAATCAAACCATAATTCTTTCTTTATTTATTTTTTTAATTTAATTTATTTATTTACTTATTAAAGATTTCTGACTCTTCCCCGCCACCGCCTCCCATTTCCATCCCCCTCCCCCAATCAAGTCCCCCTCCTTCGTCAGCCCAAAGAGCAATCAGGTTTCCCTGCCCTGTGGGAAGTCCAAGGATCACCCACCTCCATCCAGGTCTAGTAAGGTGAGCATCCAAATTGCCTAGGTTCCCACAAAGCCAGTTCGTGCAGTAGGATCATAAACCCATTGCCATTGTTCTTGAGTTCTCAGTAGTCCTCATTGTCCACTATGTTCAGCGAGTCCGGTTTTATCCCAGGCTTTTTCAGATTCAGGCCAGCTGTCCTTGGTGAGTTCCCGATAGAACATCCCCATTGTCTCAGTGTGTGGGTGCACCGGTCACGGTCCTGAGTTCCTTGCTCGTGCTCTCTCTCCTTCTGCTCCTGATTTGGACCTTGAGATTTCTGTCCAGTGCTCCAATGTGGGTCTCTGTCTCTGTCTCCTTTCATCACCTGATGAAGGATAATATTCAGGAGGATGCCTATATGTTTTTCTTTGGGTTCTCCTTATTTAGCTTCTCTAGGATCACTAATTATAGGCTCAATGTCCTTTGTTTATGGCTAGATACATAGTGAGTACATCCCATGTTCCTCTTTTTGGGTCTGGCTTACCTCACTCAGGATAGTGTTTTCTATTTGCATCCATTTGTATGCAAAATTCAAGAAGTCCTTGTTTTTTACTGCTGAGTAGTACTCTAATATGTATATATTCCATACTTTCTTCATCCATTCTTCCACTGAAGGGCATCTAGGTTGTTTCCACGTTCCGGCTATTACAAATAATGCTGCTATGAACATAGTAGAGCATATACTTTTGTTGTATGATAAGGCCTCTCTTGGGTATATTCCCAAGAGTGGTATTGCTGGGTCCAGGGGTAGGTTGATCCCGAATACCCTGAGAAACCGCCACACTGCTTTCCAAAGTGGTTGCACAAGTTTGCATTCTCACCAGCAATGGATGAGGGTACCCCTTTCTCCACAACCTCTCCAGCAAAGGCTATCATTGGTGTTTTTGATATTAGCCATTCTGACAGATGTAAGATGGTATCTTAAAGTTGTCTTGATTTGCATTTCCCTGATGGCTAAGGAAGTTGAGCATGTCCTTAAGTGTCTTTTGGCCATTTGAACTTCTTCTGTTGAGAATTCTCTGTTCAGTTCAGTGCCCCATTTTATAATTGGGTTGATTAGCCTTTTACGGTCTGGTTTCTTGAGTTCTTTATATATTTTGGAGATCAGACCTTTGTCTGTTGCAGGGTTGGTGAAGATCTTCTCCCAGTCAGTGGGTTGCCTTTGTGTCTTAGTGACAGTGTCCTTTGCTTTACAGAAGCTTCTCAGTCTCAGGAGGTCCCATTTATTCAATGAGGCCCTTAATGTCTGTGCTGCTGGTGTTATGCGTAGGAAGTGGTCTCCTGTGCCCATGTGTTGTAGAGTACTTCCCACTTTCTCTTCTATCAGGTTCATTGTGTTCAGACTGATATTGAGGTCTTTAATCCATTTGGACTTGATTTTTGTGCATGGTGATAGTTATGGGTTTATTTTCATTCTTCTACAGGTTGACATCCAGTTTTGCCAGCACCATTTGTTGAAGATGCTCTCTTTTTTCCATTGTATACTTTTAGCTCCTTTATCGAAAATCAGGTGTTCATAGGTTTGTGGGTTAATGTCAGGGTCTTCTATTCGATTCCATTGGTCAACTTCTCTGTTTTTATGCCAATACCAGGCTGTTTTCAATACTGTAGCTCTGTAGTAGAGTTTGAAGTCAGGGATGGGAATGGCTCCAGACGTTCCTTTATTGTATAAGATTGATTTGGCTATCCTGGGTTTTTGTTTTTCCATATAAAGTTGATTATTGTCTTCTCCAGATCTGTGAAGAATTTTGATGGGATTTTGATGGGGATTGCATTGAATCTATAGATTGCTTTTGGTAGAATTGCCATTTTTACTATGTTGATCCTCCCAATCCAAGAGCAGGGGAGATCCTTCGATTTTCTGGTGTCCTCTTCAATTTCTTTCTTCAAAGACTTAAAGTTCTTGTCATATAGATCTTTCACTTCCTTGGTCAGAGTTACCCCAAGATATTTTATGCTATTTGTGGCTATCCTGAAAGGTGATGCTTTTCTGATTTCCCTCCCTGTTTCCTTATCCTTAGTGTATAGGAAGGCCACTGATTTTTTGGAGTTGATCTTGTATCCTGCCACATTACTAAAGGTGTTTATCAGCTGTAGGAGTTCTTTGGTAAAGTTTTTGGGGTTTCTTCTGTACACTATCATATTATCTGCAAATAAGGAAAGTTTAACTTCTTCCTTTTCAATTCGAATCCCCTTGATCTCCTTATGTTGTCTTATTGCTTTTATCTTAAATACAATAAGAGGCTGTTTACTCTAGAGCCATTTTGAGTATCAATAGTTTGAAAATATGGATTTAGTTTGCCCAAGAAGTCATGTTCCAATGTGGAAACAGTTTCACAGAGACTTTATAGTTTTATAGAACAAAGCAATTCATAAACCAAGGCAAGTTTCAAAAACATTGATGGGAACAACAAAAAACAAATATATTAAGATGAGGGAAGCCTTTCTATAGGCCTAATGTGCTATCTAATGACATTAAGGGCTCACCAATTGGTGGAACCTAGAGTTCTGCTAAGTTAATAGCCGTCAAGATATTCTTATTTATTATCACTACATGGTAGTTCTGAGTTCTAAGACTTCTAAGAGGGTTTTATTTATTATTAAAATGTGTAAGTGCAGATACAAATTGGGGCAAGGAATGGCTTTTCCAGAAGGTTAAATCTGGCCAAGGATAAAGCAATTAGCCTCTAAACCCATGGAAATTCTGATTTCTAACCTTACTGAAATTCCAATGAATCCATCAGTCTTTGAAGACTCCTATCAGGAGTTTTGTTCCCAGACAGACACAACTTTTTTTCAGGAATTTTTGTTCACACTTTCTACTGCATTAATTCACTCATGTAGGTGAGGCCCACATTATCAAACAGCATCACACTGGAGATTTAATTTTAGCATACATTTTGTAAGAATCAAAACTGCTGTACTACAGCTAAAGGATTTCAGGAATACTTCTCTCAATCTTAAGCATGCTCACAAGGATCGGAGTATCACAAGCTCTGGAGCAGCTGGACTTCTGTACTTCCTAAGGTTCAGTCATGTAAGGTCCCCAGCAAAGGAATGAGAGAAAACAATGCCATTTGGATAACCAAATTTTGTGGCTCATTCTCATTTAAACCTGATTATGTGTGAATTATAAGCAAACAACACACTGAGATTTTTATTGTTGTTGTTGTTTAATGTTCTAGAACCTGAATGTCTTTTCAGAATGTCATGAACACAAAAGACTGTTTCACCTAGCATTCATACACCACACCTCAGGATTGATTTGTTTTATGACTGAATGTCCTACATCTGTGGATCCCTTACTCCAAAGTTTGTGTATTCTCTTGCTCTTGAAATCAACCAGAATATAGAAAACATCTCACAGATATCAACGAGTCTATTAAATTATCCCATCAATGTACAGTAAATGAAATTCTATGCTCAAGATTTAAGCTGAAGAAAATGTGCTGAGTTTTCTATAAAACACCATTGGGAGAATTGAATTATTCAATCTATCCTGCTAGTTCTGGCTCCTCAAATCACAGCAGTGTTCAGGAGTTTAGGAGTTCTTGCCACACTGTAGGAATTTTGTAGAATCATGTTCTGCTCCTGGAATTACAGCCATACCACAACCTATGCTAGTGAAGATAATATTTTCCATCTCTAGTATTTGTGCCTTAAGTATTGGACTCAATGTCACTAATTGAATTGTGGTTATAAATCAAGTATATTTTCTGCAAAAGAGGTATGATAAGTATATTATTAGTCTCCCGAGGTTTTCAGTTCAAAATATCTTTCCAGAATGGGTCAGGAAGGAGGTTGTATCTGGCTTAAGGGATTGCTAAACTATATTAGTCAATCATAGAACTAGGCAATAATGGGCAAGAACTGCCTAAATTAGATTATGATCAAATGATAGAAGCATCCAGAATCAATAAAGGTTGTTTCTTGGATCAATCACATTGACCATTTCCTATTAAAACCATTTCCTGTTCATGCCTGCTCTGTTGACTATCACTGACACCTGCTTGCTCTGATCTCCCAGAATGTAACATAGACCCACTGGCTGGTAAGCTTTATTTCCCTGCATATACCATTGCCTGAGTAACTTCTGTTGGCTGTAAATATAAGGTGTATGGTTAAATGACTCACCCTGTTGAATACACCTCCCAAGATGTACTGTTAATTAACTGATAGCTACTTGTTGTAATTTCCTAGTCAACATCTCTCAGCTTCCCATTACACTCAACCATGGCCCTCTAAATGGGAGGGTTGAAGTAAATAGCAAAATGAGAGGCTGTCTCTCTCTTCCATTTGAGAAACATCTCTGAAAGTTTCCTTAAATTGATTTTAATAGTTAATCATTCAATAGTGGCAATGCAATGAGAGTTCATATTTGTTATGATCCAGCTGCCCTCACTCCCCCTGACTGACAGCGGAACTTCCTTGTGGTCTGTAATTTACAAGGATGTTTGTGTTCTTTCTGGCCAGTGGGTCTCCACAGAAGGAGTAGAGGTATAAAAGGTTACTGGACAGAATAAAGGTTGCTGTTCTTCCACCTGAAAAGAAGCCTCCATGTCTCAATCCTGGCACACCCCCCTCCCCCCGCCAGTCTTGGCTATCCAGGCTGCGCTGGCCGAAGCAAGGGGAGGTCCCACCAAGATCTGGAAAGTGGGACCCCTTCAATGGTTCTGGAACAGGAGCAGCGAGCCTGCTTCCCTGAGTTCTACTCCACTCCATGCAGAAGTTTGGATCCAGAGTGAGTGTGGCTGGGGCCAGAAGGCAGCTGGAGCAGAGTTTTGCCACCACAGCTACTGCTGCTGGACTTGCTCTCTCACAGACTGTGCAGACTGCTGAGACTGTCAACCAGCAGGCTGAAAGAGTCAGCAATGCTTTGGACATTCGAATGATCTTAATTGACATATTCAATTGGGCATATTGACCTTAAACCAACAAGTAGCTCTGTTCAGGAGCACATGGACTATCTTAGGACTTTTCAACAATTAATCATGTTATGTGAGTAACTCATGGCACTGTATTGCATACTTCTGCTACTGTTATGGAACTCAACTGTCATATGAGAGGGCTTTGGAATACTGCTTTTGTTAATTTACCACCCAGTTAGTGCATGCTAGATGGTTGTGGCACTGGTCTGGCTCCTTGGCACTGTCAGTCCTGGGGATACTTGGTTTAGGGCTATGTGTCTGGGTAGCCACAGACGGGCAATACTTTGGAGTCAGGATGCTACCTAAGACAGGGAATATTAGAGGGCTATTCCCCATGACAGGCAAGGTATTATAAAATAGAATGGGGGGAGTTGTTGTGATCCAGCTCCCTCACTCCCCCTGACTGACAGCGGAACTTTGTTGTGGCCTGTAATTGACAAGGATGTTTGTGTTCTTTCTGGCCAGTGGGTCTCCACAGAAGGAGTAGATGTATAAAAGATTGCTGGGCAAAATAAAGGTTGCTGTTCTTCCACCTGAAAAGAAGCCTCCGTGTCTCAATCCTGGCACCCCCGCCAGTCTTGGCTACCCAGGCTGCGCTGGCCGCAGCACATATTAAATTGATTAATAAACTATGTATCACAGTAATCTAATTTCTAGCCCTGATTATACAAATGTGGGCTTTTTATAAAAATATCAAACTTTAACCAAATTGCAATGTTTTTAAAGTATTAATTATCTTTATAAAATTGACTTTCTGAATGAACATCTTATTTTTAACCTCACTATATACCAAACTTTGATCATTAATATCATAATGGTGGTAAGAATGAGATTCAGACTGAGACCTGTCTCCTTCTACTTTATAATCCCCAAAAATGAATGTCTGTTTTGTTTAGTGGGTTGGTTACAAATTGATTTGGATGAATGGTCAGAAAAAAACATAAACAAAGGGGAACTGCTGCGGGATAATGCTTTTGTACACTGTAAATATTTGTTACTCATATTGGTTTAATAAACTGCCGATTGACCAGTAGTTGGGCAGGAAGCATAGGTTGATCAAATACCCTAGGAGAATTCTGGAAATAGGAAAGGCAGAGAAACACAGTTGTCATCCAGAAGCAGAGGAAGCAAGATGTGTGTTTCATTGGGATTAAACAGCTGTGGAACTGGGCGAGATGAATACTTCCATCTACACCATTGTGTTCTCTGACCTATTTCTTTCACTGAGAGATGGCTGTTCTCATGGGTTAGCAAATGAACACTGCCATTCTTGTGGCCCCTAATGTACATTTTATCTGTTGCTAAGAGCACACGAAGGGCAGAAAGTTCAGGGTCTTCACATGGGCACTTCTCTTGTTAATGGGGATTCACTCGGTGACATAATTGTTTCTAAGACAGTATCACATAAGGACTTAGAATTTCAAAACATAGACATTACCTTATAATCCTTCAGCAACATACTTAGAGCAAGAAATCAGTGGTAGGCTGGGGGAGCAGTTGGTACCAGCATCTGACAGTCAATCAGCTCATAGAATATGAAAATTTAGATTTTCAGCTGTATTTAGTATTATTGGATATTAATGTTTCAACAAGGCTTTTACAATTGACTCACTTCAGCTAACAACCATGCATAATAGAAACATCAAATTCTTAAAAATCAGAAAAAAATCTCCTTGATAGTAACAGAAGTAAAGCTATTAAAATAACATTTATTTTATTTGTCACCCTCAGAGATTTCTTTCCATACACAAAGCATCTCACACTGATATAAGGAACTGTGAAGTGTATTTATATAGCATGTGTGTGGTTATGTTTCTTTGAATTAGTAAGGATACAGCTTATGTGTGAATATGCCACAATAGTTATGAATAGTTATGAATGGAGAAAAATACACAATGATGTTGACACATGAGATTTCTGGTATTCATGCATGGTATAAATTAGAGGGGTAGATAGTACTGCCTCAGAGAACCTACCCTTGTTGAAGATTGAGCTTATTTTGACCAACTGGTTAGACCTAAGTGTTATTGACCAGGATAATACTTTCAATCATGGGAATGAAAGGATAGAATACTACCAAGAAAAATAGTCAAATGACAAATAAAAATAATATAAATCATACACCTATTTACAGTATCAATATTGCAAGATTTAGAGTAGCTACTATAATTTTTGAGATAATGCTAAATTTGACTTTAATACTTTTATAATTTGCATCAAAGATAAAGTCACAGATACTATTGATATTACTGTGTCTTGATATTTAAAACTGTAATAGCTTGTGGTAATTTGTAGATATCATGTTTAAAATACATTTTATTTTACAATCCATTTTTCTGCTTTTAATTTAATATATACAATAGTCTTGTCTCTTATGTTGTCAAACAGGATTTTCCTAAATATTAAGAAATATTTTGTTTTTTGATGTTTGATGATGAATTCTCCTTTAGAATTCTTTTAAGAGAATAATAAATAATGTTGCATATAAAGGTTGTGCCTTTTGAAATGGTTATTCTTCATATAAAAGCAAAGTAGTCAGGCTTGAGTAGTACTTTTGTAAATGTTCAGTAAACACTGTTTGTTATTCATCTTTATATTTACATTACCTTTATTTGTGAAATATTGGATTATTCACCTACTCAAGAGTGAAATAATAAACTGTGATTTACTTACATCAATAATAGTGAAGTCACAATCTGGGCATATATAATGGCTTTCCTCTTTTTCTAAGGTATTTTATTAACTTATAATTTTCTTTTTTAACTTATTTTTATTTAATGTGCATTCATCTTTTGCCTGCAAGTATGTCTGTGAAGGTGCAAGATCTCATGGAACTGGAACTACAGACAGTTGTGAGCTGCCGCGTGTGTATAGGGAGATGAACGCAGGTCCTCTGGAAGGGCAGCCAGTGCTCTTAACTACTAAGTCATCTCTCCAGCCTTATTGAAAATATATTTTTTGATAAAATGTATTCTGCCCATGGCATTCCTTCCCCAACCTCTCATAATTAACCATTCCTCTAATAGATGCAAAATGAAGATCTTTGAAGTGTAGTCTAGGAACTAAGCAAAACACTTCAACTTAGATGCATGCTGTCAGCCAAGATCAATAGTTTTGTCATGCTCACACCTGAGTCAAAAGGAAATCTGAAGGCCACCTGGCTGTGGGAGAAAAACAGGGAGAGACCAGTGTGCTTGATGAGAAACTCAGCAGGTACATTTGAGGCAGCAGAGAGAAATGATTCAGAGATATTGTTCCGGAAGGGAACGGCAGCATCAACAGCGGTACATGTTAACTTCTCTTATGTACTTGTGACTTAAAATCCATCTCTATGTTGGAAGATTTGAGATATTTTATCTAAATTTTAGAATTTTTCTTAGCATCAGAGGTCAATTGTGTATTCTGTGAGAAGTAATACGGGACTGGGTAAAAAGGGTTCAAGTGCTTTTTGCCTAACCACAAAGCTCCAAATAATTTTTGTGGATTTTTAATTGGTGGATTTATTCATTTATGTTTGAATTTTTCTTGACCTACAAACAATGCTCTAAATGAAAAATTAACCATACAGCATATCATTTTAATTTCTCTTGAAAGTAGGTTTACCTCTAGAATCTGAGGTTTGAGTCACAAATCAAAATAATTTAACATAATTTTGTTTCTTTAGCTTTTAAACTTGGAAACCACATTCCATTAAAAATAAGTACAGGCCTTGATAACCTTAACTAGAATTCTTTTAGAGATTTCTGTTCTATGTTGTCACGCAGTTGCTCTGCTGTGGTGAGGTTTTGGTTAAAAACTGCTTATTTGGTGAAATAAATTCAGTCAGGTGGGTGTGGGAGACGCTCTGAGCCGCAGACCTTTGGGACCTCTGAAGCTGGTCCAGGTAGGTGTGGAATTGAGAATACATGGGTGCAACATGAGGGTCTCCTTGTTGGGGTTTCTGTCCTGCCCAGTTCCCACAGCTGGTAAGCCCCAAAGAAATCACACAGAGGTTATAAGTTATAAACTGATTGGCACATTAGCTTAGGCTATATATTAGCTCTTATAATGTACACCAGCCCATTATTCTAGTATATGTAGGCCACATGGCTCAGTACCTTTTTCAGCAGGCCAGGTCACATCCTGCTTCTTTGGTGATCTGGGTAGAACTGCCAAGGGAGCTTCCTGCTTCCTAGAATTCTCCTATTCTTATTACCCCATGTCTACTTCCTGTCTGGCTACTGACTAATCAGCGTTTATTTAAAACATAATTGACAGACATAGGATTGTTTTCCCACACCACGTGGGCACCCAATGTAAATGGATTCTATAAACTAGCCCCACACTAGCTCAGAATTGAGTATAATAAAGGGTTCTTTATTTAGGGGTAAACCCACAGATCACAGTCCTCTGCGTGAACAGGGAATAGGAACCAAATACCACAGTCAATAGAGGTTGCAAGCTTTATGACTGCATTTATAGGCTAAGAGACCATGCCCAAGTGGCCTTCTATCTTATAGGCTATTAGCTGAAGAAGTTCCCACAGCATTCTCATAGTAGTGTTTCTTCCTTCAAAACATGTTCGTATTTGTCAGAGATGATTTTACAAAATAAACATTTTAATTAATTTCTATGTTGTCACATAAAAATTAAAATGAATTTCAGATGCCAACTTTTCCAAAGCTGATCATGTTTTAATTATGCTTTATTATCTTTACTTTTTTGCATTTGAATATAGAATAAAATGGCTTTTGAGGAAACATATATATGTTGAGATTTTATAGTTTATAGTTTTTCACTAAGAGAATTTGAATACTGTACTGATAGAATTTGGTAAAAATGTACCTCAAAACTTTGACGGCATCCTAATAATATATTATATATTTTCTCCATTTCATAAATATATTCAATGTATCATAATTATACTCAACACTATTCCCTGTTATATGAGGTCTTTCTCCTCCGTACCCCATAGCTACTACCAAAATAGTTCCCATTCTACTTCAATGACCCTTTTTTAATAATTTTACTTTTAGATCCACTAAATTTAATTAGGATTGAAAGTATGAGCATTGGTAAGGGTTATTTTCTAGAGGGTAATCAACTTATCAATGGCTATAAGCTGAAGTAAATGACACAACCTACCTCAGTAATTAGTAATGCCACTACCTTCTCTGGAAGAGTTGATCTTGTTTCTATCTAGAATGCTGAGCAGAATAATGTTATGCAGGTACACAAAATTACTTTATTTTTGTCCCTTAATCATAACCTCTGAAAAAGCCATGGACCAACTTGGACTTCAGCCATGAATGCAGAAACCATATTTAATAGCCAGCACCTATGTAGTGAGGCACAATCATCTGTCCCAGGAGATCTGAGTTCCTCTTCTGATCACAAGCATACACATGGTACACAAACACATATGCAGGGAAAAAACATATACACAGAATAAAATAAGTACACAAATACATAAAACTTTAAAATTTCAAATATTAATAACTTAGGATTGATCTGCATCAAATAAATATTTTTATTTAGTCTTTATTTTTATTTAAATAGTATTTACATGTTAGGTATATTTATAAATCATTTAAAAAATTTCTTTGAATCAAAAAAGGCCATGAATGGTAAATCATTTTTTATTTGTGTTTTCAAGTGTCTGTAATTAAATGAAATAAATATTATTGTTCTGGAATAATTTATACTCATACATAAAAACATAAATAGGTTCATTAATAATTTACAGTTTTGTACTCAATAATGATTCTCAGTTTACACTTGGCATAGTTTGAATACACACTAAACACATATGGGAAATTTCCAGACAGTAGTAAAATATGAAAACAAATTTAGCATTTTGCCACTTAGTCATATCAATTCATTACACCATATTTTTAAAACTTTTGGTAAGTCAGTTATTTTCTATCTATCTAGACTTTCTGTAAGATTTGTTGGCAAAATCATAATTCAAAGAAAAGTGTAGGAAATAGGAAACTTTAGTTGCATGCAAAATATGTTTGTATCACATTTGTTTTACTTGACATAATCTTTTCACCTGAACATATATCCTTAATATTTTATAAGCAAAATTTTTGGAAAATTTCAGGTAAGGTAATAGAAATTATTCTGTGAGTGCATTATTGTGTGAAGGCATTAGGTTCCTGTAATTTGTGGAGTTTGGCCTTATTGGCTTTAGTTTATGAGCTACTAGGCATTCCGCACTAGAAATTTAATGTCTATTATCAAGACCCACATGCATTTGAGAGAAAAGCCATTCATTCCTGCACAAATGATATTATGCAGTTTCTGGACAACCACAGGGTGAATAAATACAATATCTTACATTTATATTCTTTCTAGTATACTTAGAGGAATTAAAAGATGATATGAGCTTGACTGAGTCCTTACACTATTTAATTAAGATAAAGGGAGAATGGAAATCATTTGTTCATATGAACACATTTGATATATTTAATACTTAATAACAAAACATGATATATTATATGTAATAATATCCCACATTATTTGTTAAATATTTCAAGAATTCATCTCTTTAGTATATATTTAACTTATTTTAGAATTTATAAACCTTTCACAACATTTAGGATGAGAGACATGTAATACAATATGCATGTGTTTAGGTTTTATGTATGATGATTTTGTCAGTAATAATTCACAAATAATTGACAATTCTATGTAATGATTCTGGAATCTAGTGTTATGATGTATTATTTAAAAACCTGCATCTTTCATATATTTAATATGAGATCATGTTATTCACTGTGGTAGTTTAAACGAAAATGGCCCTATAGGGATGTGAGGCCTATAGGTGTGATGTTGTTGGAGGAAATGTATCACTGGGGCTCGGCTTTTATGTCTCAGAAGCTCAAGCCAATCCTAGTGTATTACAGTCTCTCCCTGCTGCCTGCAGATAGAAATGTAGAACTTGGTTCCTCTTCCAGTTAAATATCTGCCTGCATGGTCATAATGCTCTCTACCATGATGATAATGGACTAAAGCTTTGAACTGTAAGACAGCCCCAATTAAATGTTTACCTTTGTAAGTGTTTTCATGGTCATAGATTATCTTCACACCAGTAAATATGCTAAATAAGACATTTATATATAAATCTAAAAGAAACAAAAGAAAACCTACTAGTAATGGATATCGAGATTTATTAGAGAGTTTCATTAATTAAATTATTTTAATTTTATAATACTGTTAGGTAAAGACATTAGAATAAACTAGAAACTTCAAATACAGAATCACCTATTTACTATCAAATGATTTTCAATTAGAGTATAAGTATTGGAAAGCATAAACTTTAAGTCAACATTGTTATGATAATTGTTCAAACTTCTATGCTAAAACATGTTTGCTTGTCCCATTATATATAAAAAGCATATCATAAGGAATTTTTCTTTTCTTTAGTTTTTGTTAAGGTACTTGATTGATAATTTCAAAATATATATGTATATATAATATATTGCTGTTATTCTTTTCCCTGCAAACTCCCCCGTTCCATGTCTATAAACTCTCTTCTCCTTCCTACCACTCCCATTCCAAGTTTCAAGACTTTTGAAATATTGTGTGATACTCATAATATGATCAGGGTCAATTCTGTTTCTATTTTATTAAAACTAGACTGAAATCTTGAAGGGGCAGTGCAAGTATTAAATTTTATGATCCCACCCCCTTCTCTCCTGAACTTTTCCATAAGAAGTTGTTTACTAGAAAAGGAACAGATCCCTTTAATGCCTGCTCCAGCCTTTCCAGAATGGCAATGGGCCCAATCTCATTTAGCAAATCTTAGGGTTCCCTTATGTTAATGTATACATGAGAATTTCACTTATTTTTATGGTTTAAAATAAGCCGTTGAGTACCTGATATTATTTTTTTAACCCATTCATCATCTTCTTTCATTTCAATTACTTCTATATTTTGACTAAGTGATGCTAATATATTCATTTGAATGCATATATTTGCAAGAATTTTGTGTATATCTCAAGTAAACATTTTATTTTTGCTTGCTTGTCACATTATGATTTTTTATTTTACTCTTTGTCTTTTGTAGAAAATGTAAAACTTTCCATGGTGTCTGCTGCAATTGATAGTTACAACAATGATGCATGAGCATTCTACTTTCTATCTATTATGAGAGAGGGTAGGAGATATCCTATTACTCATGAAGTATAATCTTGTTGTGGGTTGATTTGTTTTTAATCTGGTTACGAATCTCAATCACTCCTTTTGGGCTTATTAGCCTTTTGTCTACCTTACTGACTGAGTTATTCACATTTTTTCAATTAATTTTTTTCATTTGTTGTATTGAGTCATGGAAGTTCTTATTGAGTCATGGGAGTTCTTTATATGCACTGAGTTTCATAATCTTATATTTTCTGTGTCTCTATGTTCTTTAATATATACAATTCTCAAATGTCATGAAGTCTAATTTACCTCACTTTGATTCCCTAGCTTTTAATTTTATATCTAAGAAGCCATTGCTAAGTTCAAGTTCTTAAATATTTTCTCCTGTTTTGTTGGAGCTTTAAACTACTACCTCCTAAAGATGTGTTTTGTTTAATTTGGCCTTATTTTACATGTGGTGTAAGATCAAGATACATGTTTGTTATTTGAATAACCAATGTTCATTTTAACAACTGACAAAAGTAATAAGCATTTCCCTATAGGAAATTTTAAGACTTGTTGAAAATCAGTTGGTTATATTTGTAATGGTTCATATCTGAACTTTCAAGTAAATTCTCTTAGTCTTGTATTTTTCCATATACATGTAATAATTGGTCTGTAATAAGTTTTAAGTTGTAAACTGTTAAGCTTCAAACCAAGGACAAATGGCTGGGAGTTACTATTCAATGTGGGTCTATCTGTCAAGTTCTCTCAACATTCCTCAGTCCATACTTATTACAGGGTATGGCTAGCATACCTGGCCATCTATCCTGAACTTTCTAGACAAGGAGCTTGGCTTCCCTTAACCTAAAGGTCCTTTTCTATACAATCTAGACATTTGGTTAGCTGCCCCATTTTGTACCTTTGGCTGCCTATCTCCTGTACCTGGTTCCCCTCACTCCCAACACACTCATCCATCATGATCCAGCTCAGTCTAGTTCTGTCCTCTTCCAGATGTCCTACCTCTACCTATAATCTACCATTTATCTAGAATGAACTTTCTCCTCTACCACACCTAGGAGCAGTCATGTCCTTTCCTTTTTTAATTTATTTTTTCATAAAGCAAAATACATTTGTTAATTTTTAAGTTATTTTGACTAATAAGTATCCTTTAAATTTCATTTAACAATTAGTATGGGTTTTTTCATATCTACCAGTAATACCACTCAGAATTTGAACATTTCTTTGAGTTGGCTCTTTAGTTTGCATGTCTCTATCCTGAATACCTAGGCTTAAATATTATTGCCTTTTTTCATCTTTGCTTTGTTTTTATTTATGATTTTTTTAGTGTGGATATTGCATGACATTTTCTACTTTCTGAAATAGTACATATCTTTAGAATATGACCTTTAAAATACATCTTAAAAAATAATGACCAACTAATATCAATGAACGACTGTGACACCTCGGTTGTAAACTATTCATAGTCTTCTAGTTACATGAACTTGACTCCTCAGACAAAGACATGATACCAGTTCTAGAGAAAAGAAGTATACAGCATAGCCTACAACAGCCTTGCATTTGACAACAAAACTTTTCATTCCTCCTGTAATTAAAATAGGTTAGCAACCAACAAGATGAGGATATTTGGCCAACTGGGGACTCAATAGAAAAATAAAGCTCTGAATTTTGAACATGCTAAATATGGATATCACAGCAGACAGATCTGTATGTGTTTGAGACCATTCTGGTCTACATAGTGAGTTTCAGGTTAGTCAGGGTTACTTAGTAAGACCTTGGCTCAAATGTGTGTGTGTGTCTGTGTGTGTGTGTTTGATATGCAATATATCAATATGTAATGTAATAATTTTATATTGTAAAGTACTTTTAATGCTATTAAAATTGAGTGTTCTATGTTGAAAAAAAATACATCTTAAAATATCTGTTGAATGTGGCCAGGTGGTGGTGGCACACACATTTAATCCCAGCATATAATCCATTAAAAAAAATGGAGTACAGACCTAACCAGAGAACTCTCAACAGAGGAATCTAAAATGGCTGAATGACACTTAAGGAAATGTTCAACATCCTTAGTCATCAGAGGAATGCAACTCAAAACAACTCTGAGATTCCTCTTACACCTGTAAGAATGGCCAAGATCAAAACACTGATGACAGCTAATGCTGGAGAGGTTGTGGGGGAAAGGGAACACTTCTGCATTGCTGGTGGGAATGCAAGCTGGTACGACCCTTTTGGATGTCAGTGTGGTAATTTCTCAAAAAATTAGGAAACAACCTTCCTCAAGACCCAATAATACCACTTTTGTGTATATATCCAAAGGATGCTCAATCGTGCCACAAGGACATGTGCTCAACTATGTTCATAGCAGCTTTGTTTGTCATAGCCAGAACCTGGAAACAACCTAAATGCCCCTCAATCGAAGAATGGATAAAAAAAATGTGGTACATTTACACAATGGGGTACTACGCAGCTGAAAAAAAATGACATCTTGAATTTTGCAGGAAAATGGATGGAGCTAGAAAACATTATTTTGAGTGAGGTAACCCAGACATAGAAAGACAATTATCACATGTACTCACTCATAGTTGGTTTTTAAACATAAAGCAAAGAAAGTCAGCCTACAAACCACAATCCCAGAGAATTTAGACAACAATGCAGACACTAAGAGAGACTTACATAGATATAATCTACATGGGAAGTAGAAAGTAGAAAAAGACAAGATCTCCTGAGTAATAAGGACCTTGGAAGAGAGTTGAAAAGGGAAGGGGAGAGGCAGGGAGGGGACCAGAGAAAAATGTAGAGCCCAATAAATATGGAAAAAAATAAAATAAAAATTTGTAAAATAACAAAAAACAAAAAGAAGAAAGTGTACTTTGATTTTTTTCTAACTGATGTACTTTTAAAACTGGAGAAAAAAATCAATATTTTCATATTTTAAAACAAAGTTTCAAATTTTCATTTGAGTCATGTATATTATAAATGATATAGAACTTTTATTTATCTGAAATTATTTTTTCTGTTCTCATTTTTTTCCTGATGGCAGTATCATATCAATCTCTACTATATGAAGAATATTATAGGTAAAGTGAATGGTTGGGTCAGTCTTCTGAACCCTACTAGAATAAAAAGAGCAAACAATCCCATGAGATCTAAATAATGTTAAGAAATGTCTGCCTGTTCACTACTGAAATATCATTTATTTTGTAGACTACCATGGAGAGATTGTTTGTTTAACCTGTAATTTAATGTGTGACATAACTTTCCTTGCAAATTTAATCAACAAAGATTCATGGGTATACTAAGAAAAAAGACTATTTGGGTATGCACAAATTTAAGAAGAAATGTGAGATTGTATAATGACAAAAATAGAATGTGTTTATAAATTCTTACAGAAAAAATGAATACTAAAATTTGACCAATAGTTGATTTAATATATTACATTATTAAATATTCCAGTAGTACTTAGTAGTAAAGGGATTAAAAATAGGCACCTGCTTTAGAATTATTCCTATGAATATTTTTGTCAAGTTTTTGGAGAAAGCTCTTACTTGGTATCAAATAAATGAGCTAGTATAGTTTCCTGTCAAATGTTAATTTATTTTTCTTTTGAAAAAAAATGATTAAAATTAATATAAGATCATGCATTCTATTTTACATATTAAATTTATTATTTTAAATACCACTGTTGGATGCTTACTGGAACTGGAAAGGTATTATGGTATTAACCATTATTGATGATATATAAGTCAATGTTTATTTTCAGTATATTATAAATGTGGAAAGATTTTAATCTGACTATCTGTCACTGAAAAATAAATGACTTTTTGTACTGTACTACAGTAGTTTCTTCCATTTCTACTGATACTAAACAGCTTTGTTATCTTATTTAGTTGAACCTCCAAAGATGAATTATATATTTCTTATTACCCTGTTCAAGCATATTTCTTGTTTACTTTCATAATGAAATGCATATCTGTAATATTTGAGGGTTAAGGGGCATGGGAAAACATTTTACTCGTCTGGATGAGACAAAGACACACAGGCCGCTGTGAGGTATGAAATAATTTCTAGGTCAGTTATGTGGAAAATCTGTGTTAAGAAAATATATAGGAGTATCATGGGGTTAAGTGTCTTCCTAGTTTCTTGAAAGCTAGAATGATGTTCGTTATATTTGTTCATACCCATATTTCAGTTTTGAACATAGAATTTACCAATTTTCGGTGCTAAAATGTAATGCCAACTCTTCATACTAAACTATAGTTATGCCTACTTTAAAATAATTTGTTAAATCTCTGTGAATGAATCTCTGGTGAATGAATCATGTAATAATTTGTAAATAAAGAACAGGCCAGAAAGTAATAAATTGTTTTTAACTTTGTGAAACTGTAAAAGAGTGAATAAATCACATCATATACAAAATCTGTTTATATTGTGAAATATATCTAGTGATTATAAATTTGTGTGTTTATGTAATATGAACATGAAATGTCTATCTGAGTATGCGTGTGGCAGTACTTTTGGAGACAGTTGTCTTCATTTCATGTAGAAATAACCCTGACAGTCTTGTGTTTTAAATTATTCTTCCCCAGTTTGCATGCCATTTTGAAGGCTGTGAACATTTTGTGGGTGAGGTTTGGGTAACAAAAATTAGTCTCTGAGGATTGACTCTTGGAAGATCTACCAACTTTTAGTTTCACTGTCACGAGAGTGGGCCATGCAACATACTACAATCTCCACACGCTTTACCATGGCTGTCTGCGGAAAGACTACAGCTCCATGAAATAGTGAGCCCCCCCCCCCAAAAAAAAATCTCTGTTTTCAATGTTATTTCTATCAGGTATTTAATCAAAGAGTATGAGAAAATTTTGAAAATAAAATGAGTTAACAGGAGGAGTTGAGACATACATATATACATACATACATACATATACATACACACATGCACATGCAAGAACACACACACACATGCATACACATACATATGCAAGCAATAACAATTAATGAAAAAAGAGGCCATGAACTTGAAAGAGAGCAAAAAGAGAAATATAGAAGGGTCTAGAGGAAGGTCAGAGAAGAAATAAATGATATAATTTTATTATCCCCCCAAAAGAAATATTATATAATCTCATAAAAATAGATTACTCTTTATTTTAGATATGCTAATATTTTGACATTGTATTTATATGCAACACATAGATATCTGATACCCACAGAGATAAGAGAATGGGATCACGATCCCCAAAATCTCGAGTTACAAAATGTTGAGAGCTACTATGTCAGAGTTGAAAATCAAATCTGAGTTCTTTATAAGAGAAACAAGTACTTTTAACCACTAAGCCATTATTACAGCTGCCAAATAACTTTCATTTATTTCCAGTTCCTTGATCATGACAAAACAGCTTTATATATTCAGTAATCATCTTAAAATGAAAACACTGTCATAGTAATCAAACTGTTTTTCAAGTCAAAGTCTTAAAATAGTTTTTCACTATTGGTATAACATGACAAGCCCAATATATGACATGAAGTAAGTCATTGCAGAGGTTTGTATAAATGTCTTGTCTAAGATAATGCCTAGAATAAAAAAAATGGAGCTACTTACTGCAGTAAAGAACAGTAAAAATGTCTGAGCAAATGTGAGAAAAAAAGCGTATTAAAGGTACCTATTGTATTTTATAAATAGGATGTTAAAAAATTAGTTTCCACTATATTTCCTTTTAAACTTTGGAGAAAACTAATATATATATATATATATATATATATACACAAACAGATATGCTACAAATATTTTTGTAGTTACCGATATTTTATCAAGTTTTAAATGAGTAAAATTAGCATGAAAGTTAATACCTAAAACATTTAAGAATATTCATGCATAAACATGCCCTACTGTTCTGATATATATATGAAAAGTATGTTGATTTTATATGCCCTATGGCCAGAAATGTCAATAATTTGCTGAGTCATACTCTATTATTTCTTATAATAGTTCAAAAAAATTCTTTCAGGTTTGTCATATACAAAATCAATTCATCTGTGATTAAAGGCACTAATTTCTTATTCTTTTAATATTTTCCACTTTTAATTTTAATCTTATAATTCAGCCATTAGAACATTAAACCAAATTTAATATATTCAAATATTCATTTAAGCAGATCTTGGTGGACAAGATTACATTGCTTTTGTCAATGTAAATCAAGCTAGGTTGGAAGATGCCAAACTAATGGATCAAATTTCAAATTTGCAGGCTGGCACTGTCTTTTGGCCACAGGTTCAGAGCAGGTCGATTCTGGGGCTTCTTGGCCTCTCATAATTTCTTCTTCCTTGACTACTTGAACTAGACCCAGTATATGGCTGGGACCCAAGAATAGCAAATACATAATAATGAAAATGTATAAAGTACTTAAGAACTAGCTCTGGCATTTAAAAAACATAACTTTCACAATATTTTATTATATATAGTAAAGTAAAATCCCACTGATTTATACAGAGGTGCAAAAATCTTTAAAACAACTGAAATTTCCTGTTGTGATCTATTGACTAACATCTGGAAATAAAGAATCTCTAGTTAGGTACATTTTCTTATCCTCTTGTTTAAAAAGAGTGCTTAATATTTTCTATTTCAGTATGTCTTTCTATTCTAGAGAATTTGTTAGTATTCTTTCAGTTTTGCAAATTTTCTGTCACCGAGTTTTTATAACTGAAAGAGGTAGAGTTTATTCCTCTATGAGACATGTGATTTAGATTAATTCTAAATCTAAACAATAAGTTTAGATTTTGGCATAAAGTCTATGATTTGTTTTTAAATTAAGTCCTACCTGGACCCCATTTTCTGCAAAATGTTTTTTGGTAAGAATGATGAAACACCTTCACTAAACAATGTGGTGGGAACTCCATCAGCAAATAACCTTAAAGATACCAGTCCACCTTGGGAATGTTCCCATGTAATATAAATGCAGATGAAAATTATGTGCAGCTTTCTTTGCTGCTAGATTTGGTTCCAGTTCCCAGCACATGCAGCTGACTGTGGATTGTTACTCTTAGTGTGAGTTTTTCCCCAAATAAATAAACCTATGTTATACTCCATTCTGCATTATTGTGGAACTCTTTGATATAACTGTTGAAATAAGGGGGCAGTGGGGGCTGTGTCCCCAGCACCCCGGCTGCCTGCTCGGCTAGCTTATGCCCGAAATAACAACACACAAACTGTATTCATTTAAATACTGCTTGGCCCTCATAGGTTAAAACATAGGTGGGAGGAATAAACAG
>JABTXL010016972.1:7962237-8028484 GCA_025134845.1 Neodon shergylaensis | reverse complement strand
GGGCCAAGCAGTTCCTTTATTACTTAACCAATGAAATCAACAGATTGATATATGACACTCCCACATCATATAACAACAAATTGGTGCTCACATGGCCTGAATCCATAAAATTGCCAGGCCGTGCCCAGACCCCTTTGTCCTCTTCCCACCCTAGAAAACTGAACTAACCCTCTGGCATAGCTGTGCAAGGTTTGGCTCAGCTGGCCCCCTGTGGAGACTTGGAAATTCCCGTTTGCCTGTGTATACATGGATTGCTTGGTTCCACCTATTAAGCAGCTGAATTACTGAGCTACTGCCACCCATTGCTTCCTGCAATAACTTCTCCATGGCTTCTCTATGGCCTTCATGGTCTAAGTGTCTTACTGCTGCTAGCCAACATAGGAGCTCCTTCTAAGGTTCAGCTGCTGCCAGGCCTGCCCTGATCAGCCGGACTCTGACCACAGAAGCTTTACCTCTGATTCTGAAACAGAGGCTTATGTTTCCAGTTCAGATACACAAGTGCCTGGCTCAAGTTCAGTAACCTTGGTACTCACAACTACCTGCAAACTATGGGTTCCCTGAACTTCTACCCAACTCAAAACTTCTCTCTATGTGGGTTTGCAGCTTTTAAGTATTTACATAAATTTGGTAGTAATTCTAAATCTCAGATAATGCAGGTACTGAACTAGGGCCTGCCTTATTGCTGCAACCTTGACACTTGCCAGCAAATCAAAATTATTACACCTACAACAATTTTCTGAAAATCATAAGAGAGGTAAGTTAATTTGCTTAATAAATAAATTAATTAATTAAAGAATTGTAAACCAACCCCAAGATAATTAGACAATATCACCAACTAGGAATTTAACAACCTTTTGTTTCTACAATACACGGATTTTTTTCTAGAGCTATATGGCCTACCTACTTGGTACATATATTTTTGTGGCCATGGCAGCTATTGTTCTTCATATTATATCCTTAAAGAAATGGCTAGATAACAGAGTCAAGAATGAGAAAGTTTTAGAAATGATACAGTTTTTAGAGACTGGTAATGAGAAATTAGCTGAAAGGATTCATACTATTGAAAATAACCTTAATTTGACATGCAAAATTCAATCTGTGCCAATAGGTTAGAAAACTTTCAAAATGGTACTGAGAGATTGTCTGAAAGGATTCATACTGTTGAAATTGGCAATCAAAATCTGTTAAAATAGTATGATAAGATAGCAGATATAACATCTGTCCAGTAAGGCAATCTGCACACCATTCAAATAACCTCTAAGGATGAGAAGATATCATTAATGAAAAAATTTAAAACGTTGGATTTGAATGTGCAAAATAAGAACCAGAAATTTGTTGGACCCCTAGAGGACAGGCCTTTGCACCCTCACTTGATCTGTTTTGCACTCTTGAGGTTGGTTGAAAACAGGAACAATCTGTTGTTTTCAGCAATGGAAAAAGCCAGCCTCTCCGTTTATTGTCCAAACATTTTATATACCCACACCAAATTGAGCAGGGAAAACACATTACGCCATCACCTAGGCAACCAGGTGCCAGGGTTTAAGTCATATCTGCATCTAGCAGTCAGGTAGGCCCTCAATTAGCATCTCTATAAGACAACCTCTAAATTGCAAAAGGAAGGAAGCACCAAACATCCTGACCAGTTTCAGTCAACACCTCTTCTCAGGTAATCCACACTTTAACAAAAGAAGCTAGGAGCAAGACATCCTGGCTTTTGTTAAGGGCACAGACAGCTTGTCTACAGAGCTATGTAATCAGCTCAAATCTGGGTAATGGTTTTTGTGCCATATCAAAATATGGACCCACAGGCTATATATATATATATATATATATATATATGTGTGTGTGTGTGTGTGTGTGTGTGTGTGTGTGTGTGTGAAAGTGGAATAAAAGGCTTGTCTGCAGAACCTGAAGTTGTGTTGCATTTTAATCCTGACATCCCTCGCTCAGAAGAACGACAGTTGCTGTGCCAGCGCAGCAGAAATTAATTGATTTGATAAAATCATTAAAATATTAGCAGGTCAAGAGATTCAGGCTTTACAAAAGACAGTCATAAACTTGTCAGAATTGATAAGCAAGGAGAAAAGGGACAGGCAAATGGTACCTTTTGCCAGTACCTCTCAGAGTCAGAGATGACTTACCAAGAGATTTAAGTATTTATCCTTTTATTGCCTCTGAAAAGCCAGCAAATACTCAATACCCAAATGGATATACAGAATGTAAATGGGAACTTACAGGTATGGACGATCTAAAAGATTAAGCATGCAATAGTATCTTATGGCACACATTTACCATTTACTAGGGAGTTGGTAGAGACACGGAATTCAAGCAGTAGGGTTACTCCACATGATTGGCTTCAGTTAGTCTCAGCAGTGTTAGGAGATGGACCACAATTACAGTGGAAATTCTCTTAGAGAGAAGAGTATAAAGCCCTGGAACACCCAGCTAGAGTCAAAAAAGTTGAGGCCTCCTAAGATCAAATTATTGATAATGGCTGTTATGCTGGTACAAAGTCTAGCTATTTACAATGAAAACCTCATGTCCCTTGAATCCTTGGGACAGTATATTCAAGAACTAGGAAGAAGTTTGAATATTATACTAAGGTTACATAAGGCCCAAGAGAAACCTTAAGTGACTTCTTAAAAAGATTAGCTAAAACTGTACAAATAGGGGTAACAGATCCAGAAGGTACATGAGTATTTATTGAACCTCTGACTTTTGAAAATGCCAACTTAGGATGCAAAAAAATACATTTGACTTTAAATGTTAAATCAGCACCAATGGATCAATGGATCAATGGATCCTGCAAATAGTCAACATTGAGTCATTTGACCATAATACAGAAGTTTGGGTAAGAGAGGCAATTTCTAAAGGTATGAAGAGACAACAAAACACCAAATGTTTTAATCATGGTGAATAAGACATCGGAGAAGAGATTGTAGATAAGATATTTCTAAAAAGAATGTCTTCTGGGAAGATGCACCATTGCTGGTGGGAATGTAAACTAGTGCAACCACCTTGAAAATCAATGTGGTGGTTTCTCTGGAAATTAGGTGTCAACCTACCTAATGATCCAGCAATACCACTCTTGAGAATATACCCAAGTGATGCCCAATTGCCCAATCATACTACAAAAAAAAAAAAAAAACATTTGTTCAGCTATGTTCATAGCAGCATTATTTGTAACAGCCAGAACCTGGAAACAACCTAGATGCCCCTCAATGGAAGAATGGATAAAGAAAGTGTGTAATATATATGCATTAGAGTACTACTTAGCAGTAAAAAACAATGATATCTTGAATTTTGCACGCAAATGGATGGAAATAGAAAACACTATCCTGAGTGAGATAACCCAGACCCAAAAAGATGAATATGGTATGTACTCACTCATTTGTGGACTGTAGACATAAACCAAGGTCATTAAGCCTATAGTTCTCAATCCCAGAGAAGCCAAATAACAAGGTGAACACAAAGAAAAACATTTATAGATCCTCCTGGAAAGTGGAAGCAAACAAGATTGCAGGGCAAAAGTTGTGAGCATGGGGATGGGGTCAGGGGTGGGGGTGAGGTTGGGGGAAGGGGGAGAGGGGGGAGGGAAGGGAGAAGGGAAGGACTGGCAACAACTTGAGGAAGTGGGAGGGTGGAGATGGAGGAAGGACAGATATAGAAGCAGGGAAGAAGATATCTACATTAAGGTATCCATTTTAGGGTTGGCAAGAGACTTGGCTCTAGAGGGGATCCCAGGTGTCCACAGGGATGTCCCCAGCTAGGTCCTTGGACAGCAGAGGAGAGGGTACCTGAACGGTCCTTGCCCCACTATCATGCTGATGATTATCCCAAATATCACCATTAATCAGGATTTCGTTTGAAACAAAGCAACTTGATAAAGAGAAATGACAGCTCATACACAGAGCTGACTATCCACAGGTTGTAAGGAAACTACATAATGAATAGGGCAGTATTCTGTTTTTGTCTTTGCAGGAAAATACCCATCTTTTAAAAGTCAAGGGATCTTGGGCATCTAGATCTTAAAAAAGAAAAAGATAGCTGTCCTTGATGTTTTATCAAAAAAAAAAAAACAAAGAGAAATTTGACTTACAATACCAATATCCTCTGCAGTATAAGATCTAATTGACTTCCATATAATAGTAGTCATCATTTATTAAAATTGAAAGCTGACTTTTAAGTTGGATTTTGGCTATCCTTCTTTATATCCAAGTATGTTGGTAAAATAAAAATTCAGAGTTTCTGTATCAGATAACTAGCCACCTGGTGTAGAACAGAAGGAAGATAAAATATAGGTAATACTTATTTTCAAAACTCTGCTTTAAAAATTTTACTTTTCATCATGATTATTTTCATTTCTATGGAACCTTTTATTGAATAAATGTCTATATGCATAATGTTTAAGTTTTCCAGAAGGAACAATAAATCTTCCTGTAGTAAACTTTGAAGTCTTAAGAAGAAGATGGGTCACCACAACAATTCTACCTGTTTGATAAGATGTCATTATGCTGATAGCAGTACTTTAAGATTGGTTTTGGTTTATAAACTTCTCAAGATGATCTCAACTTTGCTAGTTGAGATGGTGCACATTCTTATAACATTCTGGCCAAAACTTTCAATAGAAAATTTTAGGAAGATCCTACTGACTACTCAAAGACTATCTGTAATTGTACTAGATAGTAATCTTGATACACAATTAAACAAACAAACAAACTAAAATCTCAAGAAAAACAAAAATGTAAAAGAAGCAAAATAATTTAATATAGTCATTACTGATAATTCAGTTACATAGTGAACATTTCTTCAGTTTTTGTTTTATTTTATTGTTAGGTTTTATTTAATATATATTTTGAAATTATTTTCTCCCAGAGATGAATTCTCTTATTCAATATAAAGTGTTCATCTCTGAAATGAAGCCATATAAAAATAAACAACAAAACATATTTGCTCATGTATGTGTATATGTGTGTCTATGTGTATGTGTGTGTGTGTGTGTATTTCAAGATATCAACTTGGAAGTGTAAGGCAAGGAAGGGATTGGTAGCAGGATACCTGAGAGACACTGGAAGGATGAAATGGAAAGGTGAAAGCAATATTATTTTATTTTAACTAAAATATTTTAAAATTATATTTCAAAAATTAAAATAAAATTATTTTATGTGTATTTAACAACAAATGTTTTGTCTGTGTGCATGTTTTTCACTGTGTCATGCATTGGCTGAAGAGAGCACAAAAGTGTGTATGATCTGGAGTTGTTGACATTAGTAATTAACCATGTGGGTGCCAGAAATTGAACTCCAGTTCTCTGGAATAGCACCCACTTCTCTTAACAGCTTAACCACCTCTACAGTCTCAACTTCTGTTGTAACACTATTGTCTTATCTTTGAGAATCTAGCTCAAGCCATTACAGCATAATTAATTCTTATATCTTTATCATTTTCCCTTTGAGTACACAAAGGGCAGTCATTCCCAGTTCATCATTATTTCTAATTTTAATATTTCAAGTATATGCTATGCCACACCAAATTATTAATCTATTTTTGAACCACCAATCCCTTAAAAATTGTTGAAAATGTAACTCTCCTTTAATCTAAGAGACTTCATATTCCCATAAGCTAGATTTAGTTGAAAAATACTTACATGACACTGTTTGGTTATATATGCGGTGTTCTACGTGGAAGTTTGTGCAAAACGTCTTGTTTGATATTTTCAAAACAGGAGTCTCTAGTATTTTTACAAGTGAGCAAAACTGAGATTGGAGAATCTTCAAAGTCATAATCCTATTCAGAAGTATTGAGCTATTCATCAATTTTTATGTATTACTCTGATCTCTAGGTATTTATTTAAAGTCTACATGGTTGGGTTAAATAATGTACTTAAAACACAAAGTAGTGTATTTGAGTTATTTTTTTTCAGTGTACATTAAGTTCATTCAGACTGTCTGTATTTTAGCTTTGGACTAGGCTAAAATAATGTATCTTTTTTGATACATTGATGGTTTAAGCCTTATTCTTTAGGACGTTTGTTAGCATTTCCTGCTCTTTCATGCATTAGACAGAGCTCAATGAGTAAACTTTGGATTTCAAAAGAAAACTCATAATAAATTTGTTATTACTAAACTATTAGGCACAGTGTAAGTCTTGTGCAACTGGCTTAAAATGGGAAGCAATAAAGGGAACAGGAGTTTGGCAATTATCCTGGCTTCTATTCAGGAGTAAAGTATATTTTTCTCCCATCTGAAGCATTTAGCAAAATTTTCCTCAGTATTTGATAAATCTGTCAGGGGAGGAAGAGAAAATGGAAAAAATCATAAAATAAGAAGAGCAAATGTCAAACTGACAAGATTTTATGTAACAAAACTTCCATAGAGGAAAGCTGTTTTGTCTTACTGACTCTTTCAGTGTAACACAGATCTTTTTTTCTTTTCTTTTTTCTTTTTTTCTTTTTTTTGTTTTTTTGTTTTTTTGTTTTTTCGAGACAGGGTTTCCCTGTGGTTTTGGAGCCTGTCCTGGAACTAGCTCTTGTAGACCAGGCTGGTCTCGAACTCACAGAGATCCGCCTGCCTCCCAAGTGCTGGGATTAAAGGCATATGCCACCACCGCCAGGCTCAGATCTTTTTTCAATGTGCACTGTAAACCTAGAATAAGAGTAAAGCTAACACTAACTACACAATATAATTAAATCATTTAGTGAAAAGTGTAATACCAAAAATTCAGTTATAATTGCTTATTCAGTGTGGTATCAGGAATTCCATATGAAGTAGTTTAATAAGGGTGACTATCACTTTCAAACTAGAAATATAGTATTTTTATTTTTTTCCTTTATTTTTATTTGCTTTTTATTTTGAATGTGTTATTAATGGAAATATAATTATATGACTTTTCCTCTCCTTTTATTTCACTCACACTATCCACAGTAACTATTGATGAACAAAAATCCCAGAAACAACCAGGCAAAAATCCCCTTTTGGTCTGGGTAGGTCAAATAAATTACAAAACAATATAGACTACATATTTATCCCATTTTACACCTCATTATTTGCCAAAGATACCAGACATGAACTTTTAGGATACAGCTTGGACTGCTAACTATTCACACAGCTTCTTAACTGAAAGTGCCATTTCTGTATTCTAGCTTCCAGGTATCTACAAAATACTGTTCAGGCTGCTAGGGAAGGAAGCAATTAAACTGTCTTACTCAGATGTAGCATGAACGATGACAATGACCAGCATGAAAAGATATTTAAAAAGGTCTAATAGTGACACTCATTTGTCTCTGACAACTAAGAACTTTCTAAATTTACTTATGAACCACTCAACTGAAAGTAAATTATGTATGGTACTGGATACCTAGGCAGCATTTTGGGGGACATCATGTCATGAACCTTTCAAAGAATCTACTACTGTCACTTTGCCAGACAAGCTAATTTCTTATTATGTTTCTGGATTTTCTTTAACATGGTATCTTGAAATATTCTGAGAAGAATTCAAGATTTGACTTCCAAAACCAAAGTGCAGTCTGGCATGATAACAAAACCATGTAAGTAAAAATTCTAAAAGTTAAAGAATGAATATTATCCAAAAATATCTCAGTGTATAACCAACTTATTACATATTTAATCAATAAGATCAAATTACAAATGAACCATTTGGGCAAAATTTAGTGGCATCAAATTTGGCCATGTTTTCTAGAAAGTCATAATCCTTAAAATCTAGTAGTGCAATTATCTCTTGCTCATATGTGTCAGAAACCTATCCTAAATACTTGGTAGATATTTAGTAATATTGTTTCATCACTAATTATTTTAGTTTTCTTGTAGCTCCAAGATATTACTGTAAGATATAACTTAGAGAAATTACGCATTCTCACAGTAAACAGTAATGGAAAGGACGTGGCATACGCATTTATATTGCAGGAATTACTTAGTTTATTTTAATATCATTTCTTTTTCAAAGCAGGATAAATCAGTGAATAAATTCTCAGAAATTTCTCTGTCTTTAGAATCGACTAACAATTGTGTTATCTAATGTTAAAGAACTGTTATAAGTGATATAAAATACATAGTACAGATTTGTAGAAACTCAAAGGTTTGTTATTTTCTTCTTGGCAAATGCAGGACTGCTTGAGTTTTTTCTTGAATAAAAATTTAAAAGTACCTGGCTTCTGATAAAAAAGATAAAATGATGTGAGTTGTCCTTCTGTGTATGCATTACTTTTCTTTATTGATGAATAAAGCTTTTTTTGTTAGCAGAGTAAAGCTAGGTGAAAAATTCAAACAGAGATATAGATATAGAGTAGACAGAGTCAAGGAGAGGCCATGTAGCTACTAAAGGAGAAGGATGACAATTTATTACCAATAAAACACAGCCTTGTGATGATACATAGAATAACAAAGGTGTGTTAATTTAAGAAGAAAGAGCTAGCTAGGAATATTTCTGAGCCATTGGGCAAAAAGTGTTGTAATTAATACAGTTTCTTAATGTGGGAAGTCCTTCTGTATATGTGTTGCATTTATTGGTTGATGAAAAAAAGCTCTTTGAGCCAAGGGCTTAGCAGAGGAAATTCAAGCAAGAAATCTGAACACAGATATATATAGAGAGAGAGTAGGCAGTGTCAGGGAGATGCCATGTAGCTGCCAATGGAGAAAGAACGGTGCCTGCAGAATCTTTCCTAGAAGCCACAGCCTCATAGAAGTACATAGATTAATAGAAGTAGGTTGATTTAAGATGTAAGAACTGACTATAAATATGCCTGAATCATTGGCCAAGCAGTGTTGTAATTAATATCATTTCCTGATAGTCAGGTCTGGGCAGCCTCCACTTACAAAATGACATTGAACTACACTGACATAAAACCTGAGAGAGATTGGGAAGAACTTCTAGTCACAAAATAACAGAAATAAGCATGGCCTCTTTGTAGTAGCATTTTCTAGGGTGGGCTATGTTTGCATGGGCCAAGCAGAGGCATGATTGCTTTAAGAGAAGGCTTTGAAATTAAGAATTATCAACAAAAATGGCTTGGCTACTTTAAGAGCTGGCTTCCGGGTTCATGCTATAAGTGTTCATTATGTAACACTTAAATGGGGTCTGTGAGCAGCATGTTACAAATTGCTGATGGTGACATAGACCTACTGCACCCCTGAAGCAGTGGGCACATCTTGCAGAAGTGGTGAACATGCCTCTGCCATATTAGACTGGGTGGAGCAAACAGGAAGGGCCATTGAGTTGGTCCTAGCCATGCATGCTTACCATTCTTTTTTTTTTTTTTAAAAAAAAAGAGCACTCCTGCTTTCCACAAAAAAAATATTTAGTAGAGTGATAGAATTAGACAAAACTTGGAAAATAGAAAATATATTTGCAACAATGTTTAGTATCTACCATTTCTGTTTTGGTATTTAGTATTAAATTAAACCCAAGTGAATGAGAAGGCAAATTTACTTAATGAACTAATTTTTTTTTTATTTTGGTTTTTCGAGACAGGGTTGGTCCCCACTTCATTTTGGTTTTAATTAATTATTTGAATATTTCATAATATATTTTGATCATATCCATCCTCAATTCAACCTAGGATTCCCAATTAACTCCATGCCCTTTCTTCTTTTGTGTGTAACCTATTGAGTACTCATAGTGCTGCTGGTATATACATGATGTGAGACTGTCCACTGGAACATGGGCAACCTGTCACAGGTCACACCTAGAAGAAAAAGTGACATTACCACAGCAGGTACCGTCAGTACTGTTTTTCAGCTAGGGGTGGGCTTCATAAGCCTCTCCTGTATCCACACTAGAATTTTAACTAAATTTATATCACGCAGTCTATCCTTTTAATTTAGGAGAATTCTCCTAGAGACTTAATTTGGTCGTTGAATGGCTGGTTTCTCTTGTTCTGATCAAGCTGAACTTATATGTTCAACACTGAGAAAAAAAAAAAAACACTTCACTCTAGTACTACCTGTGTTTAACCACAAAAAGAGTGCCTGAACTAACCGCTAATATAGAGCAAGCTCATGTACAGCTACTGTTTCTGAACCTAAGACGTGACATAAATTTCAAACATTAAGGCCTCATTTCTGTATATGAAAGTTAGAAAAATTTTCTTTTTTCAAATAAAGAATATGAAAAAGGTTTTCATAAAATAAGCATGCTTAAATCACTCTAACCTGAAGGAGTTTGTGATTCTGTAACTAAAATCTAACTACTTCATTAACCATACAAATTTAAATAATCATAAGCCTAGGTAGGTATCACAGTGTTTCTTCAGATTTATATTAATATGATTTCTCAAGATTTATTCAATATTACTTAGCAAACTTGGGAATCAACTGTTATTTTTGAGTTCAAAAGTATTCGTTCGCTGCCATTTATTAAGGCACAATTTTATGAATTAGGTCCCTATGAAAGTTTTCGTTGTTTTAATAATCAGTTGGCTATGTGTAATAGAATATGTAAGATATTAAGCAATTTTAACTGAAAGGAAGACAAAAGAGATACCAGAGGAAAGTAAACTTCGATGAAGGTGATAATATAATGTTATCACTATTATAAAAATGAAAATACAGTGTGTCATAAAAATAGCACTCCTAGCATGTGATATTGTGATACACAAAGTACTTTTATATATGGTAGTATTAATTGGCTAATTTATCTAAAATTTCAAAATACCCCTAGAAGAAAAGAGATTTAGATGCATTTCAGAAGAGTAAACATGATGGATAAAGGACCCTAAGAGTCTGACACTGAATCATTCAAAATATGGGGAATGACTGGTGACAAGTAAGAGAAAGTAATGTCAGAGAAACACAATTTACAACTTCAATGTGATGTAAGTCTTGAACTGGGTTACATTTTAGTAAAATCATTGAAGTAATATAGGCAAAGAGAATTTTCAAGAACAAATGTGTCTTTAGAAATCAAAAGTCTGCAGCAAGACATGTTAAGTAGTGTGGACTGGAAAAGGAACAAAAGAGAGATTCAGAGAATCATAGAGAAGTTGGTTATCTGGATATGCAAATAGCACATGTTAGAGATATGTATATAAATAGAAGGGCTAAAATCATAAAAATAAGAGAAATGCCTCGTGTTATTATGTGTGAATGGTTTGAACACATTAGTCACCAATAGTGTCTTGGTGTCATATTCGGAAAGAAATCAAACCACTTCCTCCTTGATGTAATATAACTAATAGAAAACGTGGTTTTGAATTCTCTTGTTTTCTCTTCCTGTGTCTTATGTTATTCTTGTATGTCTGCTTATGAGTCTGAATCTTTGTCTATCTAAAGACTGTTTTGTGTGTCTGTCCTTATATGTGTGCTATGAACATAGCGTTTTGAACTATGCTATCTTAATTAACACATAAAAGTCTATATGGGGGAAGGAATGAAGGGTACTTTAAAGGAATCTTTAAGGGATTTTTACATGGACTTAAGTCACTAAAACTAAAGCCAGTAGACCCAGCTAAAAAAATATTTAATAATGTCTGAATGTTGCTTTCACCATTTATGGCAAATTTTCAGTCTGTGCATGAAGGCGTAAGTCACAAACAATGCCACACCAGTTAATAATTATGATTAATAGGGTGGTATTTATTTAAAGGGGAAAAAACTTACAGATCACCGTCTGCGCAACCAGGAAGGGAGTCTAGTCACCGGCGGAGCAGGAAGTGAAGAGAGAGCGGAGGGAAGTAGTAACTTTTTACAGGGGGAGAAACCACGCCCCAATGGGCTGGTATCTCAGCAGCTATTGGTTGGAGGAGCGGAAGGACCTCCCGCAACACCTCCCCCTTCTGTTTAAGTAAGAGAGTTCTAAACCTACTACGAAATTATATACAATAGTACAAATATCCTATTCTAACTAGCTTAGGTCTTGTATAATAAATAACTTGGCCAAGTCATGAGAGAAAAGTAACTACATTTATAGTCTTCAACCCCATCGAAGATCTGAGAAGGGAAATAATGTTACCTGGGTAATTAGGAAGTTCAGTAAAACAACTTCCAAAACATGCAACAAGTCACAGAGACAACTAGCTACCTGGGCAATCACCCAAAGTCACGTTTGCAGCGTTGAAGCAACCAACTTTGGCTAAGGCCTATCATAACTGACATACCATTTTCAAAGGCAGGCAACTTTTCAAAACTATCTTACCCTGTCTTGGCAGGATATGACAGTCCTGTTTTATCCATTGATGCACGCTCTGTATCTCTGTCAGTGGTTGAGGTATGGGCATTTCTTTGCCCCAAGGCCAGTTCTGCCAAAAAGAAAGACTCCAGGTGGAGTGTCTTTGGTGCTCAACATTCTCTCGGGAATAGAGCAGTGTTGCCAGGAGCAATTGTGTCTCACTACCACAAAACTCTGAGTTAGATTAAAGGCCATTTTCTACAGCTCTTTGAAGAGGTTGAAGACTATCTATCTATACTGAGTATAATCTCTATATATCTAAAGAACCTGATTAGTCTAATTATAAATGACAAACTTAGATGACTATTAATCTATATAATTCTCAATATCTATCTAACTTAAAGACTAAGACAATAAACGACTGTGAAACAAATGAGGACAATGACCTCAAATATAATCAATGTACAAATATACATTGCAATATGGTAAATATATATCAATACACAAACAATATATAAGTATCTTAATCAGAGGTAGAAATGTACATTGCAATATGGTAAATACATACAATATATATATCAATACAATATATGTCAATATATAAAAATATTTTAAACAGAGGTAGAAACATGCATGCATACAATAGTCAATATAATTTAACTTTGTATCAATATACAAGAATCGATATCAATATATTTGTCTAAAAACAGTAACTCACAATTACAAATCTGTTATCCCATCATCCCTCTTTTTTTTTTTCCAATATGATCCCTGAGCTTATAAAATTCCTCCCCCAACCGCCCAACCCCTAAATGATGTCCCTAAACCCAGGGGCAAACTTTACTGGGAGAGGGGACATCGTCCTCTAGAATTACTTCCAGCTGTCATGGGGGTGACGTTCTTTCTGGGGGATCCTGTGAAAGTAAAATGATGGTTAAATTGCAAGATCAATGTCTTTTAAAATTGCAAATAGTCTCTGAGTATTTTGTGGAGGTCTGGCCAGAATGTTATACAAGATGTGCACCATTTCAGCTAACCAAGTTGGGATCGTCTTGTGCAGCTGGTACCCAAAACAGGTCTTGTAGTAGCGCTATCAGTATCATGACGTCATATCAGCCAGGTAGAGTTGTTGTTGTGGGGCCCCATCTTCTTCCTGGAAACTTCAAATGTCACTTCAGGAAAGACTCATTGTTCATTGTAAAAAACTTAAAGCATTAATCATATAGACATATATAGACATATATATATATATATATTCAATGAAAGGCATGATAGATACATTCAATGAAAGGTATGATAGATATGAAGAAAAGAAAAGCTGTTTTCTAAACTCATATTTCTTTCTGTCCCATATCATGGCTCTTGACATGAGACAGAAACTCCAGAAACTCTGGGTTTTTCTCTTACTAACAGGCTTGGAATTGGAGAGGGACTGAGCCAGAGTCCAACTTCAAAACCAGCTCTATAAATTTAGAAATATGGTTTACTGAATGAGTTTTCTTGATATTTCCTATTGGGCAAGTATTTTTCCATCTGTCAGTATCCAAACATCCAGGGTCCCTTGAATTTTTCAAAGATGAATGTTTTCCTGTGGAGATAAGAACAGAACCCTGCCCCCATTCTATATGTTTTTCTTACCACCTGTATGAATATCATCATTGTGGATGAGTTGTCATTTCTCCTTTCCAAGAGGTTTCTCCTCTTCAAATCGAAACTTTATTAATTTTGATGGTATCCATAATTTTTCTTCTCCTGTGGAAACAAGAGCAAAACCCCTTCCCCAACGTAGCACATCTCCTGGCTTCCATTGAGAGGTCAGCACATCTTTGAAATAAATCGGTTGATTTAGTTCAGCAGACTTTTCCATTATCCAATGTCTTTCTGCTGCTGTTGTTCCCTTCTCATTAGCGTTAAGAAAATTCAAGGTTAATAAAGCATTATGTAATCTATTTCTGGGGGTATTTTCAGTCCCTTTCTGTTTGTTCAGCATATCCTTTATAGTACGATTTGATCTTTCTATAACTGCCTGACCTGTAGGATTATTTGGTATACCTGTAATGTGTTTTATATTATAATAATCAAAAAAGCGTTTCATTTTCTTAGATACATATGCTGGACCATTATCTGTCTTTATTTGTGCAGGCATACCCATGATGGCCATAACTTCCAATAAATGTGTGATTACTGAATCAGCCTTTTCTGAGCTCAGGGCAGTAGCCCATTGAAAACCTGAATACGTGTCTATGGTGTGATGTACATATTTTAATTTACCAAATTCCATAAAGTGGAACACATCCATCTGCCAGATTTCGTTTCTCTTAGTACCCTTTGGGTTACTCCCTGCAGGCAACGGTGTTTGATTATAGAAAGAACAAGTAGGACATCTCTTTATAATGTCCTTAGCTTGTTGCCAAGTAATGGAAAATTCTTTCTTTAGGCCTTTACTATTGACATGATGCTTCTTATGAAATTCTGAGGCCTGCAACACATTTCCAATCAATAATTGATCAATCTCAGCGTTGCCTTGGGCTAGAGGACCAGGCAGACCTGTATGGGACCGGATGTGTGTTATGTACATCGGACAAAGCCTGTTCCTGATTATGTCTTGTACCTGGATAAACAATGAAGTCAACTCTGTGTCATCTGGTATAAATTCAGCAGTTTCAATATGCAAGATAACTCTTTCTGCATATTGTGAATCTGTAACTATATTAAGAGGTTCTTTAAAATCCCTTAGCACCATAAGAATGGCATATAATTCTGCCTTCTGGACAGAATTATAAGGGCTTTGTTCCACCTTACTCAATTCATCTGACTTGTAACCTGCTTTCCCTGATTTATTTGCATCAGTATAGAATGTACGAGCTCCAGTTATTGGAGCATCACGTACAATTCTAGGAAGAATCCAAGAAGTTCTTTTCATGAGGTTAAGTCTACCACTTTTGGGATAGTTGCTATTAATTTCTCCCAAAAAATTAGCACAAGCTCTTTGCCACGGTTCATTGTCTTCCCATAACATTTTTATTTCTTCAGTAGTAAAAGGCACTATAATTTCTGCTGGGTCTATACCTGCTAGTTGACGAAGTCTCAGCTTACCTTTTATAATTAATTCAGAGACTTTTTCCACATAAGTTTTTAATTTTTTACTTGGTTTATTAGGTATAAATATCCACTCTAAAATAATATCTTCCCTCTGCATTAGAATCCCTGTAGGAGAAATTCTGGAAGGCAATATGACTAGGATGCAGCTAAGATTTGGGTTCACCCTATCCACATATGCCTCCTGTAATTTTTCCTCAATCATTGTCAGTTCCTTTTCTGCTTCAGCTGTTAGTTTTCTTGGACTATTCAAATCTTTATCACCATCTAAGGTTTTGTTTAAATGAACTATTAGATCAGGTGTTATCCCAACAGCTGGTCATAGACTGGAAATGTCTCCTAACAATCTTTGGAAGTCATTAAGAGTCTTTAACTGGTCTCTCCTAATTTGTGCCTTTTGTGTTTTAATTTTCTCTAACCCTATTCTGTAACCTAGGTAATTAATAGAATTTCCTCTTTGAATCTTTTCAGGGACAATTTGTAATCCCCACCTAGGCAAGACTTTCTTTACTTCTTCAAACATCCTTTCTAAAGTATCTTTATTTGAATCAGATAACAAGATGTCATCCATGTAATGATAAACTATGGACTTCGGGAATTGTTTACGAATTATTTCCAATGGCTTACTTACAAAATATTGGCACAATGTAGGACTATTGAGCATACCCTGTGGGAGGACAGTTCATTGATATCTCCTATTAGGCTGAGAATTATTATAAGTTGGCACTGTGAAGGCAAATTTTTCTCTATCCTTTTCTTGTAACAGTATAGTGAAAAAACAATCTTTCAAATCAATAACTATAAGAGGCCATCCTTTTGGTAACAGAGAAGGCAAAGGGATTCCAGATTGTAGTGGGCCCATAGGTTGAATTACTTTGTTGACAGCTCTTAGATCTGTCACCATTCTCCATTTACCAGATTTCTTTTTTACAACAAACACAGGAGAATTCCAAGGGCTGGTTGATTCTTCAATATGGTGAGCATCTAGTTGCTCTTGCACGAGCTGTTCCAATGCCTGCAATTTATCTTCAGCTAGAGGCCACTGTTTGATCCATATTGGCTTCTCAGTTAGCCATTTTAAAGGTAGGGCTGTTGGTAGCTCTAAAGGTTTGGTATTTGCTGTATGTTCTTGTACTGCCTGAATGGCTGGTGACCTTTTTCTATAATACCTCATCATATCTTTCCCAGAATTATGAGTTCCTGGAACTACAGGAATGTTAATCTGGGTATTCCATTGCTGTAGCAGGTCACGGCCCCATAAATTAATTGCAATATTGGCTATATATGGCCTTAGTCTTCCTATTTGCCCTTCGGGCCCTATGCATTCAACCCATCTTGTGCTTTGTTTTACACGAGATAGGGTTCCAATTCCCAGAAACTGAACATCTACCTCTTGAAGAGGCCAATTCGGATGCCAAGATTCTGGAGTAATGATACTTACATCCGCACCTGTGTCCAATAAGCCTTCAATAAAAGTGCCATTTATACAGACTTTTAGCTTTGGTCTTTGATCGTTAATAGAAGTCTGCCAAAATATACGTTTACTCTGTCCTACTGGGTTTTTCTCCTCATTCTCCATGCATAATTCATCATTTAGACCAGTATTACTTTTTACAGCAGAAATTGCAGCTTTTAATTTTCTTGGTGAGGCACGTTCTCCACTGTGACTGGGAATGACTGGGCCACTGTTGGCTTGGGGGCCTGCGAGAGGCCCCTCAAGGAGTTTCCCGACGGTATCGGGTTGCCTTGTTTTTCTGTTGTTGACCTGCATTCGTTGGACCAATGACGGCCTTTACCGCATCTCCTACATATACCTGAAGGCCTAGGTCTCCTATTTTTGTCATTCCCAGAGGAGATATTATTCCTAGAGATTCTGTGCCTGCAATCCCTTTTCAGATGTCCTAATTTACCACAATTAAAACACCTGGCAGTTTGATGTCTCCTCATTGCTGTGGAAATCGCTTCTCCTACCCAAGATTCATCATTATAGCTAAACGTCTCAACATTCATCGTATGCTGAATCCATTCATCCATAGGTGCTGATCTAGACTTTAAAGGCCCAATTATCTTTTTGCATTCTATGTTTGCATTCTCAAAAGCTAGAGATTCAAGAAGTATTCGTCTAGATTCTGGGTCTGTTACCCCTATGTCCAGAGCCTTAATTAATCTTTGCAAAAAGTCAATAAAATGTTCTCTCTGTCCCTGCCTAATTCTGGTATATGATTCAACCCTTTTTGTTGGATCTTGTATCCTATTCCAAGCATTTAAAGCTGCTTGGTGACATAGAGACAGTACTTCATCGTCATAAAGAGCTTGGACCTGTGGATCAGCATATTCTCCTGCACCAAGAATTTGATCTTGGGAAACCTCCACACCTTTTGCTCTTCCTTGCTGTTCCATATGTTTGGATTCTTCTCTGAAATAAATTCCAAACATGAAGGAAGGTCCCTTATCTAAAACTGCAGACACTAACTGATGGAAATCATAGGGGGTAGCTCTAGCATTAGAAGCCCAAGTCCTTATCATTTCCTTTACATATTCATTGTGCAAGCCAAAATTAACAATAGCCTGCTTAATTTCTTTTAGATCATTCATTGCTATTGGCATCCATCTAGCTTCTCTGACTCCCTTTGAGCCTTTAGAAGTTGACGCTCTGTCAGAATTAAGTATAGGGTATGCCGCTAAAACCCTGGGTAAGCCAGTTCTAATAGCTGGTGTTGGCATTGTATCCTGTCCTTGTGCCTTATTACTCTGTTCACCAGCTCCAATAATTTCTTCAAGAATTTCAAGTCTTTTTATTATTGTCTTCATTATTGCCTCTTTTGAATCCTGAATCTCCTGACCTGCATGAGTTTGTAGTAAAGATAGTATGGTTCTTGGGAGTGCCATATTCTTCCTAAATGATAGAATATTCAAAAGAATACTGAAACTTAGTAACCAGTAAATTAAATTATCCTCATAGTCATATAAACCTTGCATGATATATCCCATTGTATTGGCAGCCAAAACAGTGAAATTCATGTTGGAAACAAAATCTGCCATATTACCTGTTATCCAGCAGGTGGCGCTGTTGCTAAGTCGCGACGAAAATGGCGTCCACCTAGTATTTGCTAAAAAACTGGGAAATGCAAGTTGCTCAACAAAGTAAATGTAGTTAAATCAATTCCGTACACGAAACCTTAAACTCAGAATCCAGGGGTAGAGAAGAGTAACCCAGAAGCCGTGTATGCCTCCACGTGACAGAGTCACCCTGAGGGGTTGTAGCTTTTGGCAACCACGTGCTCTGGTTCGCACTGCTTAAGAGCTGTACTTGCAAGGGAGATTTAAAAAACGACTCAGAAAAGAGCAAACCATGCAGGCAGAGACTATGCGGGCCTGTGGAGTTTAAATCCACGTAGAGAGGCAGATGATAGGGTGCATGGGGACTTGAAGTCAACCTGAGGTGTCTAAAGGGAAAATATAAAGAACTGCAGCAAGAAAAGCCAGTGCGTGATAATTTATATTAAACTGCTGGCTCCATGCACAAGGCACAGGCTACAAGGCTGCCGCAAGGCACAGGCCACAAGGCCGCCTGCCGCGGCTGAGGAAGGGAGGGCTTGCGCCAAGCCGAACTTGTGGCCGGCAGCCGAGCGGGGGAAGGAGAGGTCCTAAAAGCCACGTTCGGGCGCCAGATGAGAAGGCGTAAGTCACGAACAATGCCACACCAGTTAATAATTATGATTAATAGGGTGGTATTTATTTAAAGGGGAAAAAACTTACAGATCACCGTCTGCGCAACCAGGAAGGGAGTCTAGTCGCCGGCGGAGCAGGAAGTGAAGAGAGAGCGGAGGGAAGTAGTAACTTTTTACAGGGGGAGAAACCACGCCCCAATGGGCTGGTATCTCAGCAGCTATTGGTTGGAGGAGCGGAAGGACCTCCCGCAACATGTGCAGACACTTCTGTGTCCATCAACTAATTATCTTAACACACATGCATTACTCTCATATCATAGTATGAGTACATAATTGTGATGGCAACTATGTATTAACTTATGTTGTAAACACTGATTACACGGAGAATCTAAAGTAAGTAAGGTTGGTGATGACATTGTTCTTGTAAAGGTAGTTTAAACACACATGCTGAGTGCACAGTAGGACAGCAGTCTGAATTTTTAAGTGACTTTATATGTGTTATTAACTTTGGCTGTAAAGTACAATGACAGTTCCAGTTTCTTAGAATGTAAGGGGTATTTTCAAAGTGTTGTATTGCCACAAGTAATTCTACAGTATGTGAGAGTTAAAAACTAAGAAGCAAAAGACAAAACGTATGTGAGAGAGAATAATTCAGAAAAGACACTTGTCTTTGTAGTGACAGTAGAAGAGAAGGAACGAATCACAGAAAACAAACCAGAAGAAATCTCCTAAGAAAAAATTCACAGTATCAAAGCAGACAGCGGCTGACTACAGGATCAACTGTTGCTGCTTGAAAACATGGAAAAACTGAAGAGTATGGAAAAGAAACTGAAATGAAGAGTTGAAGATGAATGTTGATTCACAGACTACTAAGGAAACAAATGGCCAATTTAAAACCACCTTCAACACATGTAAATATTTTTTAGTAGAAAAAATAAATCAGGAAACATGGGAAAATTTTTTGGCATTGGATCAAAAGAACTATGTTGGAAAAAAATGCAAAGAGATGAATTGCCTTCCATTAGGCTGAAAATAAACTCAGAGAGCATCCAGTGCTCAATAATACTCTCTCAAATTAAATAGAATTTAGAAGTAAACTGTTTGGCAATAAAGTTTTCCCTATTGGCACCACCTGTGCAAAACCTTGCTCTGTTTTACACCCCTCTAAAGTTAATGAATGTTGTACTACTTTTTTCAAGAAAGAAATGAGGATGTGGTGTGTACATGAGTGGGTACAATTTGTACCTATATACAGTCTCTCACTGATAACAAGATCCACCTGCCATACAGGTCCTGTAATTAGTCTTCAGGCTTCCACATATCACCAGCTGTACTTAGGAACTTGATCATTTAATAAAACTGATAATGAACATTAAAAAAATCACTTGTTATTTGACAACTTACTTAAAAGTATATATATATAGCCTGAGGGGTAAAATTCAAAATCAGAACATATTAAAAGCAGAAGCAAATTTAATGCATACCCAATAATTTCTGCAAAAGAATGTTTAAAATTATTATGACTTTTAATATTATTCATACTTTAGAAACATTTTAAAAATTTATTTGATCTTTTAGTAATTTTTTTATAAATTCTTGAGAATTTTAAACAATGTGTTTGTTGTTTAGCAGCTTTTCCTAGAGTGATACATTCTTTCCTCCTTGTAAACGCCTTAAGAGAGAAAGCAAATAATTTGAAACTTCTTCAGGAAATCCCCAAAACTGACCAAATTCACTTGGTCAGTCTCTTCCAAGAGTACACAGTAAAGATTGCTGACACCACTTCCTGGATGAAACAGACATCAGAACAACTGTGTGCCAGAGTTTTAGATCAACAGAGTCGCTTTCCAACCTGCTGAGCTGCCTGAGGACTGGGCAGTATGCTCCAGGATCCCAACTATTGTGACTGTCATCCATGGTGAGGTGAGCTTTGGTGATACAGTCATTTCTACTTCTATGAGTAATCTCTCACCCTAATTTCTATAGCTCACCTCGGTAAAACTCATTGGTTCACCAAGTTGGACTTCAGTAGTACCTATAATTTGGTCTGTCATGGGCTCCCCATCTCAGTGAATAGATGCTAGTGTGTTGTGTTTCCCCAGAAAAAGTCTGTCACATAACAGTGTTTTAGTGTTTTGATCTGTAAGACCCTCATCCCTTATACTCAAAGGAAAGAGAAGGAATTTCTAAGCAGAGTGTTTTAAAATCAAAAACCCCAAACTAGCTTCATGTTCCCAGAAAAGACATTGCTCCGCCCCCCCCCCAACTCTGGAAATTCCAAAGCACAGAGTTAGGGCACCAGGCCACCTGGTGGAGACTGGTAAAGATGTCCTGTCTCAGGGACAGGGTGACCTTGCTCTTTAGACAAAAACAAGCTGACAAAACAGGATGGAAAAGAGCAGAGACTTTTCACCCATGCCAACCGTCCCCCCTCCCCCCGAAGGCCCTGAAGGGATTGTAGCTTTTACCTTTAAAATGCTAGCTCCATACAGAGACTCTAACTCCTCCCTACCTCGCTACAACAGTGCTACAACAGTGCCAGTGCTGGAGAAGAGTTTCAAGTTTCGTGCTAGCTAGCTAGTATTATGCTTACATTAATAATAAACCTTGTTTGTTGCAGTCTGGACTTCTCTGGTTTCTGGTGGTCATAACCTGGTCACAACAGATCCAATTTCTCCCCCTCAAACTGCTTTCTCTATCTCTGTTTCTCTCTCTCTCTCTCTCTCTCTCTCTCTCTCTCTCTCACACACACACACACACACACATACACATGTTTGGTTTATATGGGCTAACTCTCCTGGGCATAGGGCCTGCTCTGGAGTGTGTTTCATATGCCAGGTATCACATCACTCAAGCAGACAGAAGGAATCAAATGTCAAACTACTCATCCAGCAGTGAGAATATGTACTCATTTCACCTTATCCATGGTGTTTTGTCCAATTTTAGCTTATGCAGATACTGTGATTCCTGTCATGTTCTCTGAGTTAATATGGTTATTCGTTCTACTGTGCCTGAAAAAAAAATGCTGTTTTCTTAGAGTTACCCACCACCTCTGACTGATATTGCTTGGTAATTTAAAGGCTCGTGTGGTCAGAAAAAGAGAGATATACAGTAAAGAGAGATTCAAAGACAAAGAAAATTTCTAAATGGTTTACAATGTGTTAAAAATGTATGCAAGCTAAAAGTTAAAAGTTCTTAAAAGTAAAAAAAGGAAGAAAGTAATTGGGTGTGGTAGTACACACCTTTAATCCCAACACTTGGGAGGCAGAGGGAGATTGACCTCTGTGACTTCAAGGTGTGGTAGCATACACCTTTAATCCCAATGCCTGGGAGGCAGAGACAGGCGGATCTCTGAGAGTTCAAGGATAGCCTGGTCTACAGAGTTATTCCAGGACAAAGATACAGAGAATATAAAATAAAAGTAAAAATAAACGAAATAGAGGTTAAAATAAAATGCACAAAGATGGAAAATACACAGAGAATCTTGATACTGTATGCTATTATGCTCTCTTTGAATTGTTTAAATGCTGAGGAAGGAGCAACAGCTGCTAAAAGATACTTGTTTATAAATGCTGCTGAACTAATCCAACATAAATTTGAAAATGCCTTGACTTTGAAATTTGGATCTAAGGATATGATACTTTGGAAAGGAGTTTCTTCTTTTCTTTTCACAGAGGATGAGACCCTGTTCATTTCTTCTATTCCAATTTGGTATGATACACCACGCCCTCCTGAAAGGTTGCTGTGAACATCCTCAAAAATTTACTTCACTCAACTGCCAACTGAGATGAATCTAGCACACAGGTTATACCATGAAAGACCTAATTAACGACGCCCCATTCAGCAGGAAGCAGTTTGGAGAGAAAAAACTGCGCCCATGTTCCCAAATATAGTTTAGGGTTATAAACGTTCTTTTACATTTAAAGGGGGATATGATATAGATATAAGTAATTTGCATTAGTATAAATTTTGCTTTATTGATAGAGATTTAAGGTCACTTTTGTCATATGTATATGTATTTCTGCTCTTGATTAAGGTATTGTGATTGTGTAGTTTATGTAAAAATGTAATGTATATAGGTTGTTAATGGATAATCAGTAATAGTCAAGCTTGTAGCATGTTAGTTAAGATTTTCTAGATGTACATAGATATATTTTAGATAGGCATTCTTCATATTTTTCAAAGATTGTAGAGTGTGGCATTTTAAATGTTTTAATAACTTAGGACTTTTCATGACAATGAGACACTCTGCTCCTGGCAGCACCAGTCTACTTCAAGAGGAAGATGGGCATCGAAGAGGATCCTTATGGAGTTTGATAGCCATTTGGGCAAGAAACTGCTCTTGCCTGTACTATTGCATAAACTGGACACAGAGAACCCGCAGAGAGAGGACTACTGAACTTGCCTAAAGGTGAGATGATCTTTCGGGGTTCCTGATTCATGAAAGAATCTGCAAGACATTCTTCAGCACAAGCAGATAGTGACTGCCTTTGAAATTTCCTGCTTTGTGGAAATGTCTGCTGGAAACTATGGGCCTGTAGGCTGAAGATGGATGCCCCAACGGTACAGAGGAACTTTGGGTGACTGTCCAGTCAGCAAGATGTCTATGTCATTTCTAGAGTTTAAAACTTGCTTTTTTCTTGTTTGCTTAGGTAATATTGTATCTTTCTGGAGTCTTTGATGGAGTTAAGAATAGTTAGTTATAGTTATACTTTTCCTTAGTTATGTTAAAGATTATTGTAATTTTTACTTGATAACCGTTTTGTTATATGTAATTTTGCTATGTTAAAGTTAAAGCCTTTCCTTTTTGTTTAAACAGAAAAAGGGGAAGTGATGTGGGAGTGTCATATATCAATCTGTTGATTTCATTGGTTAAGTAATAAAGGAACCGCTTGGCCCTCATAGGTTAAAACATAGGTGGGAGGAATAAACAGAATAGCATACTGGGAGGAAGAGGAAGTGAGCTCAGACTCGACAGCTCTGCCCTCTGGATCAGAGAAGCCATGCTCTGCTCTCCCGGAGAGAAGCCATGCTCCAGTCTCCCGGACAGACATGCGATGAAGCTCCGACCCAGCATGGACGTAGGCTAGAATCTTCCCGGTAAGCGCACCTTGGGGTGCTTACACACATTATTAGAAATGGGCTAGTCCAGGTGCGAGAGTTAGCCCAGAAGAGGCTAGATAGAAATGGGCCAAGCAGTATTTAAATGAATACAGTTTGTGTGTTGTTATTTCGGGCATAAGCTAAGCTAGCCGAGAGGGCGGCTGGGGTGCTGGGGACGGAGCCCCGCCGCTCTTATTTCAACAAATGGCGCCCATACGTGTGGACAACTGAATCCACTGAAAGCCTGAGAAAGCTTGGGAAAGAGTAAAGCATGTTTTCTTGGTAGCAGCGATTTCTCGGGTCTGCTCTGCTTGCTAGAAGCAAGCAAGCGCTCTCACTAAGAGAGGCTTCCTGACTCAGCTTTAGCTGCAAAATCCTGCAGCTCTCTTAAGAGGTCCTGCCACGAAACACTTAAACTGTGTTGATGAGAAGCTGAACGCATGCTTTTCGGTTTTCAGCCATAGCAGGAAAAAAGCTGCGCTGTTTAAAAATGCCGGCTTTCTGGGCTGTCCTGCCAGGGCAAACTCTGACTCTTTTACGCACGCGGTTCGTGCGGTTTGCAAACACAGGCTGCTGAAGCTCGTTTGCTGGCAGGGACCTTGAAACGCCATAGAGTTGTGGCAATAAACATGGCTACAGCCAGTACCTCAGCCACCTCTTTTTAATAGATCTCTGAGCATTGAAGGGAGAGCTGTACCAATTTATGGCCAAAAAACATATTCTCTGTGTGTCTCTGATCATTGTAATCAACTGCAGCAATGATAATGAGGGTTTGTTGTAGGAGACTGCTAGTTCATTTCTCGACCATGAGGCTGAGCTCAGCCTGGAAATAATCACACTGAAACTATATTATTTAAATCACTGCTTGGCCAATGACTCTAGCATATTCCTAGCAAGCTCTTACATATTAAATAAACCAATTTATATTCTTTTATATTTTATCATGAGGCTCGTGGCCTACAGCCAGGTTATGCTGGCGGCTTGCATCTTTCTCCTGTTGCAGCTCCATTGTGTCTCCCTGACTCTACCTTCATTCTCCCAGCATTCGGTTTAGTTTTCCCTGCCTAGCTCTATTTTACTCTATGATAGGCCCTAAACAGCTTCTTTATTAAAAAATTGTTATTCACAGCATACAGAGGGGAATCACACATTACCTCCCTTTTCTGTCTAAATGAAAAGGAAGGTTTTAACTTTAACATAGTAAAATTATTTGTTGTATGAGGTCACTTATTTTTTTCCCAGCTTCTCAGCCCCAAGTAATCACACAGGAGCCACATTATTTGCAATACTGTTTGGCCAATAGCTTAAGCATATTTCTGGCTAACTCATATCTAATTAATCTATTTCCATTAATCTGTGTATTGCCACAAGGCTGTGGCTTGCTGGGAAAAGTCCTGGCATCTGTCTCTGGTAGGGCTACATGGCTTATCCCTGACTCTGCTTTTTTTTCTCGCACCATTCAGTTTAGTTTTCCCCAACTAGCTAAGTTCTGCTTTGCTATAAGCCCAACCAAGCAGTTTCTTTATTCATTAACCAATAAAAACAACATATAGACAGAAGGGCCTTCTACACTAAGGGTTGAATGATGCACTGATCTATAGCCGTAGTAAGGTGTCTTCAGGTGTGTGCATGTGTTGGTGTTTGTGAAAGTTAGTACTTCTTATGATGGAGGGTAGCAGAGGGAGTCAGATAACACTGGAACCACAGTTATACGCAATCATGAGCTATCCCACATGGATGTCCTGAATGTTCACCACAGAAATACTTGCAAATGTACTTGGGTTATGTGTTAAAACAACAGTTACTCATAATGACTTAACCATCTTCCAGGGACAGTGTGAAAAAAAAAAACTGGAAAGATAATAACGAGAAAAACAAAAACAAGTCTTTACTTTCAGCACTTGGGAGACAGAGGCAGATAGACTCACAGTTTGGCAAATATAGCAATTTCCAGGAAAGCTAGAACTACATAATAATAGGACCCTGTAAAAATACTGTAAGGACTGATCCTATTTTTAATGAGTAAGTATAAAAACTAGCCATCATATTGACTTATTTTAATGTTTATAAAAGGCTTCATAGGCATTCTGGGAAAAATTAACAGGAGATTATAACATGCTTTCTTGGAATTATATAAATATAATATAATCATGTTTCATATATGAGTATTAAAATACTTTTTGTCATGAAAAGATTTTTTTGTTGTCCATTCTAAAACCATGTATTTTCTAGTTACTTTATCATAGGAAAACATCACTTAATGGAGTCATGATTCAACCAAACCTTAATGAAATAACACACCTCTCAAATATTCATAATATATTAAAATTTATGACTTAAAATGTAAGGAAGCAGCAGCAGGGGCAGGACTCAAGCAAAGTCCAAGGTTTCTAGCCTCCAGCCTGTGAGAGAACTCAAGCAACAGCTCTGCACCAACCGAGAGCCCTGATGAGCCAACCCTGAGGGTATGAGAAGGGCAAGCGGGGTCCACCTCCCTAGTCTGTGGTATGGTAGCAGGTAAGAAGGAAAGATGGCACCTAAGCCTTGCTATCTGTGGTGAATGAGAGAGCTGACCCTGAGGTGTTAAGACCAGGAGAGCTATCCCTGACCCTCATCAGCTAGGGCACTCAGGAAAGTGCCCACTGCACCTCCCTGGGAAGCAGAGTAGAACTCGCCCTGAAGGTGTAGGTGTGAGAGAACCATGAGGACATGAAAGCAGGAGATATTGGCCCCACCCATTGCTCATACTGTATAGGATGAACTAGCTGAGGCAAGCATGAGAGCTTGCCCTGGTGGTAAGGACGGGGTAGAGCTGGCAGACTGACAAAGCCTGAAACTACCTAGGCCGAGAGCCAGGGTTATAAATTGGCCCACTTGAAAATCCACCCGAGCTGTGATCTTCAGAAGCACGTGAAGAGGCCGGTTCTGCAGACCAAAAGCTACAGGATATCCATAACACAGAGCAACAACAGGCGAGAAGAAGCCCAAAGAGGGCTCACCTTTATAGTGTAACAGAAACCAATGACTCTTTGCAAGTAACACTTGCAATTAAAGATAAATGAGCCTTTGGTTCATGTATGACCTACTGTGTTATACTACATCTTCCATAATAAGAATTTTCCATTTTTTGTAAATGCTATTTTATCTTGGATGGGTGTTGCAAAGGTTGGGGCGAATAATAAAGGGACAGGAAAATAGATGGGATCAGTATGCATGATGTGAAAGATAAAAAGAATAAATAAAAAGAAAGTTATTAGAAATATAAGGAAGCATTAGATTATAGATTTTTATGGTATTTTATGGTAATCTGTAAATATATGGCAATCAATTCAATTCCCGAGTTGTCAGTATACTCAAAACATTGACAAGTAGATGAATCACATATTTTATTCATCATCTGCCAAATTAGAATCACTTAAAATATCAATGAAGCTCTCATTTTATCCTCTGCTAAGGGTCCCATCTGAACTCAGTGATCCTCACACTGCAGACCCTGAGCCACTAAGATACTTGTTCTCATAGGAAGCACAGATCTCCTTCTATAGTTCATATGCATCAGTCAGCATGTGAATCACACAGATTCCCACGTTGTCTCATTATCTCCAACTAAGCATCTGTGTTTTGCATTTAATACATGTGGACAATATAAGACCCTCCTCCAATGAAGATAAAAAGCACTGAGCAATCAATTAGTGGTTATCTACTACATATTTCTGCCTTAGTTGCCTTCCCAAAGGTGTGACTAAATTTGTGGAAAAATTATCAGTACATACAAAGCGCTGATAATCAGATAAGAAATGACAATATCCAATTTGTACTTCTTATCCTTTGCAAGCCTATGTTTTCTAAAATTAGGAGTACTTGTGTGGTACAGAGTTTGGCGATATGGTAGAAGAGTCGCATGAAATGAAATGACAACTGATGCTTCCTAATTTCATTTCATTTAAAATGAATCTACACAGTGTTTTCTGAGAACATATATCTTCATGTTGTTCCTACACTTTCAGGCTCATTGCCTTAGCAATATTTTTGCATCTTCACTGACCAGAGGATGGCAAAGAAAAGGGAGTTTTTAGGGGAAAGCACACAATGTCTAGCTCTCTCAGATAGATGTGTATAGTTGGTGGTGTTCAGTGTCTGTCAGTGGTAATGTTGACATAAAATAGGACTTGATGCTGAGGAGTTTGGGGGTGATAATTTGCTTTAGCAGTAATTTTAAAATCAAAATTTCTAGAGATTAGACCTAAAAGTTTACACACACACACACACACACACACACACACACACGCACCCTTTATGGTATATATTCACACACCCCTGTGGTGACTTCCAAGTTTTCTCAGTAAAGCTATCATCATTGTGGTGCTGAGTTAGTCATACTCACTTTCTGTGACAAATATCTGACATAAACAGCTTAAAAGAAAGATGATTTATTTTGCTCAGGATTTCACACATTCCTATGGATGTCTGCTGACTCCGTTGTTTCTGGGCCAGTGGCAGGGCAGAACTTTATCATGAAAAGGTCTGCCTGAGCAGAGATATTCACTTGGTGGCAGCCCCAAAGAAGAGAAAACAAGGGAGCTGCTTAACATATGCCCTCATCCTGTGTGTGGCTCTATGCCAGGGAGCTCTGATCAAAATCACCTGAGGGTAACCTTCACCCACAAGGCTCTGACTGAGAATGTCAAAGATTCAGTGACATTATCAGATTTAGTGATGTGTACTAGCCCAGACAGCTGCTGCTTCTGCTGACATTCTTGTACTTCTTTCAGAAAAGAATGAGCAAATGAAAGAAAATCACCTTGACATGTCTATTTTAGCAATTCCATTGAATACCAGGAAGATGTTCTTCCATTACTTTTGTAAGGTACAAGGTGGTTAGAAGGCGATGTATACATATTTCCATGTTCTCACTCAAGGTGTAAGAATTGTTTGTTTGTTAGCACAATACAGATACAAAAATAAGGTATGAAAAGCATAGAGTGGATTTTTATTATTCCTATCATTTTGGGGTTGTTTCTATGCATACAGAAAGCTCTATGCAAACTGTGTTATAGTTTCAAAAGTTGAAATGAAATATACATTGCTCTGTTAACATTAAAAAGTATGAATTTGAACTTGTAAAAATGAATTGTTCTGTGAAGTAAATCAAATTCACTTCAGGATTTGTCTAAATAGCCAGTATTCTAGAGTTTGAAGGTATATTACATACATATCATATTTTCATAACAAATAATTAATATATATGGTACTATAAATGCTTATTTTATTTTTTAATTACTAGACAATATTAGCATAGCCAATTGAGATTTGTCTTAATTTCAAAATTAATATAGTATAACAAAAGCAAATAATTTTCATTTTACCAAATAATAGTTGTTGATAGGTATGCATGCCATATTTAATTCTAACTAGTTTATAAAGAGATAATATTTCATACTCTGAGAGGATCATCAAGCTATATTTTGTGCATTTCAAAGCCCAAAATGCAAAATCATTTCCATGATTTTTTTCTTCTACTAAGAGAGTTTTGTCAAATAAAGTCATTGGTTATTGTAAGAAGGCAAGGTTAGGTAGAGTTTAGTGTTCAGATTCTTTTATAATAATCAGGGCAAAGACTCAATGATGAAAAGTTCTAGTGTAAGGCAACGGCCTGGCTTATTTTAAATGGAAGACTCCCAGAAAACTTAAATCTGTGACTGCTAAGAATGGTACCACTTTAATTCATTAATATTTCATAGTTACACCACTTGGGGTTAAGAAAAAGAAATAATAAATATCATTTCAAATAAATGAAAGTTTTTAGGAAAGATGGTGGGCTAACAAAAGACAAACCTTAGCTCATTGTGTGCCTGGGACAATCTCAATCACCTTGGAAAGCAAACCCTGTCATTTCATTTAAAGCTTTATTTATTTCTACAAAGATAAAGTATGGGATGATTTTCAGACATAGATAGATTATGATTTAATTTCTTGTAGCAAAAGCAGAGGCAAGAAGAAGAAAGGTGAGAATATATCCTTCCCCCTAAAGGTACCATTGCAGCAACACTCAGTCTCAGACTTGTTATTCTACCTACACGAGGAGCTAAAGCAGACAGCTGCAACTTTGCAGACAGACTAAAATACACACTGAGTTTGATGCTATTCAAGAAAACTTTGTAAGTCCTTGACTCAAAACAAAAATTAAAAGGAGAACTAGGCAGCATGTAGTTTAGTGGTGGAGCACTTGCCTATCAATCAGCAAGCTCGAATTTCAATACAATAAGATATGATTAAATATCAGTAGAAGAAAATGTTTCTATTTTATAGATTTCTACAGTGATTCTTTTGCCACTATTGTTGTTTTTCTTAAGATTTGCAGTTAATTCATTAAAATTGTTCAAAGATTATTAAGAACACAAAGTTAGACCAGGAGAGCCATCATTGGGGTGAGTGAGTTTCTGACCTGCGGCAGCAGCCCGGGACAGGTAACTCAGACATTCCTCATCACTCCTACACTTCCTGGTCTTCCTGCAGGGGATATATTGTCTGATACCTCCTCTCTCTTCCTATCCCACCCAGCTTGCATCCAGAACCCTCCCCATTCTGCCTCCCTCCCCTCGTTGGCCACATAACATCTCCCAGCTCAGCCTGTTCGGGCAGTGAGACCAAATCCGAATCAAGAGGGCAACTTGGAGGGTGGTAGTTCCTTTGTCTCAATAGCCTGCCTGCAGCAAGCAAGGTAGGCCCTTTGTGTACAAGCTACCCAAGCAGCATGGAGATCTGATCTAGGCACCACGAGAGCCATCACTGGGGAGTGACATCACTGGGAAGGTACATCAGTGGGCAAGGAGACTTGATCCTGTAAAAGAAGATCCATAGGGGACCATTTGGAGGAAGAGATGGGAAGGTGCCAATGCAAGAATTCACCCAACAATCTGAAAAACAACATGAAACCACCAGAACCCAGTGACCTCACAACAGGAGAACATGAACACCTTAATCAAGAAGAAGTAGTAGAAAAAATTGACTTTATGAAAGTGATAGAGGCCCTTAAAAAGCATGTAAAAAATGCCCTTATAGAAATGAATGAGAAGTATAACAGAAAGTTTGAAGAATTGAGTAAATCAGTGAGTGATACCCTAGGAAACCAAGGAAAAACAATCAAGCAGATAATGGAAACAGTTCAAGACTTGAAAACTGAAATGGAGGGAAGGAAGAAAACACAAGCAGAGGGCTGGCAGGACATGGAAAATTTAAGTAAACACACAGAGACTACAGAAACAAGCATAACCAACCGAATACAAGAGATAGAAGAAAGAGTCTCAGATTCTGAAGATACCATAGACAAAATAAACGCACTGATCAAAGAAAACAGCAAATCCAACAAACTCTCATCACAAAACATTCAGGAAATCTGGGACACAATAAAAAGACCAAACCTAAGAATAATAGGAGTAGAAGAAGGAGAAGTGCAGCTCAAACGTCCAGAAAATATATTTAATAAAATTATAGAAGAAAACTTTCCCAACCTAAAGAAAGATATACCTATGAAGGTTCAAGAAGCATACAGAACACCAAAAAGACTGAATCAAAAAAAAATCCCCGCGCCATATAATAATCAAAACACAAAGCATACAGAATAAAGAAAGAATATGAAGAGCTGCAAAGGAAAAAGGCCAAGTTACTTATAAAGGTAAACCTATCAGATTTATACCTGACTTCTCTATGGAAACCATGAAAGCCAGAACGTCCTGGATAGAGGTTCTCCAGAAAGTAAGAGACCATGGATGCAAGCCCAGACTACTATACGCGGCCAAGCTTTCGTTCACTATAAATGGAGAAAACAAAATTTTCCAGGATAAAAACAAATTTAAACAATACGTAGCCACAAATCCAGCCTTACAGAAAGTAATAGAAGGAAAATCACTAACCAAGGAGTCCAACAATGACCACAATAACTCAGACATCTAGAGACCCTTCACCAACACAACCAGAAGAAGGGAAACACACAAACTCTACTACCAAAAAAGTGACCGGAGTTAACAACCACTGGTCATTAATTTCACTTAATGTCAATGGACTCAACTCACCTATAAAAAGACACAGGCTAAGAGAGTGGATACGAAAACAGGATCCAACATTCTGCTGTTTACAGGAGATACACCTCAACCACAAAGACAGGCACCTACTCAGAGTAAAGGGCTGGGAAAAGGCTTATCAAGCAAATAGACCTAAGAAACAAGCAGGTGTGGCCATACTAATTTTTAACAATGTTGACTTCGAACTTAAATCAATCAGAAGAGATGGAGAGGGACATTTTATACTCATATCAGGAACAATTCATCAGGATGAAGTCTCAATCCTGAATATCTATGCCCCTAATATAAAAGCACCCACTTACGTAAAAGAAACATTGCTAAAACTCAAGCCAGTCATCAAACCGCACATGCTAATAGTAGGAGACTTCAACACTCCTCTCTCACCAATGGACAGGTCAATCAGACAGAAACCTAACAGAGAAATAAGAGAATTAATGGAGGTAATGAATCAAATAGACTTAACAGACATCTATAAAACATTCCATCCAAAAATGAAAGAATACACCTCCTTCTCTGTAGCTCATGGAACCTTCTCAAAAATTGACCACATACTTGGTAACAAAGCAAACTTCCAGAGTTACAAAAAAATATTAGTAATCACCTGTGTCTTATCGGATCACCATGGATTAAAGTTAGAATTCAACAGCAATGTTACCCCCAGAAAGCCTACAAACACATGGAAACTGAACAGTCAACTGCTGAAGCACACCTGGATCAAGGAAGATATAAAGAAAGAAATTAAAGTCTTCCTTGAATTTAATGAAAATAAAGAAACAACATACTCAAACTTATGGGACACTATGAAAGCAGTCCTAAGAGGAAAGTTCATAGCACTAAGTGCTCATTTAAAGAAAACAGAGAAAGCACACATTGGAGACTTAACAGCCCCCTGAAAGCTCTAGAAAAAAAAGAAGCAGACTCACCTAGGAAGAGTAGAAGACTGGAAATAATCAAACTGAGGGCTGAAATCAACAAAATAGAATCACAGAAAACAATCCAAAGAATCAATGAAACAAAAAGCTGGTTCATGGAGAAAATAAACAAGATTGATAAACCCCTATCCAAACTAATCAAAAGGCAGAGAGAGAATATGCAAATTAATAAGATCAGAAATGAAAAGGGGGACATAACCACAGACACAGAGGAAATTCAGAGAATCATTAGATCTTACTAGAAAAGCCTGTATGCCACAAAACTGGAAAATGTAAAAGAAATGGACACTTTTTTAGATAAATACCATATACCAAAGTTAAACCAGGAACAGGTGAACAATCTAAATAGACCTGTTAGTCACGAAGAATTAGATGCCATTATCAAAAACCTCCCTACCAAAAAAAGACCAGGACCAGATGGGTTCAATGTGGAATTCTACCAGATCTTCCAAGAAGACCTAATACCTATCTCTTTAATGTATTTCATAATATAGAAACAGAAGAGTCATTGCCAAATTCCTTTTATGAAGCTACAGTTACTCTGATACCAAAACCACACAAAGACTCAACCAAGAAAGAGAATTACAGGCCAATCTCACTTGTGAACATCGATGCAAAAATCCTCAATAAAATACTGGCAACCCGAATCCAAGAACACATTAGAAAAATTATCCATTTTGATCACGTAGGCTTCATCCCAGAGATGCAGGGCTGGTTGGAGCAGAGAGGGAAATCAGAGAAGCATCCCCTTTCACGACAGCCACAAATAGCATAAAATATCTTGGGGTAACTCTAACCAAGGAAGTGAAAGATCTATTTGACAAGAACTTTAAGGCATTGAAGAAAGAAATTGAAGAGGATACCAGAAGATGGAAGGATCTCCCTTGCTCTTGGATTGGGAGGATCAACATAGTAAAAATGGTAATTCTACCAAAGGCAATTTATAGATTCAATGCAATCCCCATCAAGGTCCCATCAAAATTCTTCACAGATCATGGGAGGATAATAAACAACTTTATATGGAAAAACAAAAAACCCTGGATAGCCAAAACAAACTTAAACAATAAAAGAACTTCTGGAGGCATTATCATCCCTGACTTCAAACTCTATTACAAAGCTACAGTAATGAATACAGCGTGGTATTGACATAATAACAGAGAAGTCGACCAATGGAATCGTATAGAAGACCCAGATTTTAACCCACAATCCTATGTACACCTCATTTTCGATAAAGGAGCTAAAAGTATACAATGGAAGAAAAAAAGCATCTTCAACAAATGGTGATGGCACAACTGGATGTCAACCTATAGAAGAATGAAAATAGACCCATATCTATCACCAAGCACAAAACTCAAGTCCAAATGGATCAAAGACCTCAATATCAGTCTGAACACACTGAACCTAATAGAAGAGAAATTGGGAAGTACCCTACAACATATGGGCATAGGAGATCGCTTCCTATGTATAACCCCAGCAGCGCCGACATTAAGGGCAACATTGAATAAATGGGACCTATTGAAACTGAGAAGCTTCGGCAAAGCAAAGAACACTGTCACTAAGACGGAAAGGCAACCCACTGACTGGGAGGAGATCTTCACCAACCCCGCAACAGACAAAGGTCTGATCTCCAAAATATATAAAGAACTCAAGAAACTAGACTTTAAAATGTTAATTAACCCAATTAAAAATGGGGCACTGAACTGAACAGAGAATTCTCAACAGAAGAAGTTCAAATGGCCAAAAGACATTAAGGTCATGCTCAACCTCCTTAGAAATCAGGGAAATGCAAATCAAAACAACTTTGAGATATCATCTTACACCTGTCAGAATGGCTAAAATAAAAAAAAACACCAATGATAGCCTTTGCTGGAGAGATTGTGGAGGAAGGGATACACTCTTCCATTGCTGGCGGGAATGCAAACTTGTGCAACCACTTTGGAAATCAGTGTGGCAATTCCTCAGGAAATTCGGGATCAACCTACCCCTGGACCCAGCAATACAACTCTTGGGAATATACCCAAGAGAGGCCTTATCATACAACAAAAGTATATGCTCTACTATGTTCAGAGCAGCATTGTTTGTAATAGCCAGAACCTGGAAACAACCTAGTTGCCCTTCAATGGAAGAATGGATGAAGAAAGTGTGGAATATATACACATTAGAGTACTACTCTGTGGTAAAAAACAATGACTTCTCGAATTTTGCATGCAAATGGATGGAAATAGAAAACACTATCCTGAGTGAGGTAACCCAGACCCAAAAATATGAACACGAGATGTACTCACTCATAATTGGTTTCTAGCCATAAATAAAGGTCACTGAGTCTGTAATTTGTGATCCTAAAGAGGCTAAATAAGAAGGTGAACCCAAAGAGAAATATAGTTATCCTCCGGGCTATGGGAAGTAGACAAGATTGCCAGGCAAAAAAAAACTGGGATCTTGGGGGTGGGGCGGGATGGAGGAAAGGGGAAAGGGTGAGAGAAAAGTGAGAAGGGGAGGATGGGGGGAACTTGGGGAAACGGGATGATTGGGATATAGGAGGGTTGGATAGGGGAGCAGGGAAGCACATATCTTAGTTAAGGGACACCTTAGGGTTGGTAAGAGTCTCGAACCTAGAGTGGCTCCCAGCTGCCCTGGGTGATGTCCCCAGTTAGTTCCTTGGGCAGGTGAGGATAGGGAACCTGAAATGACCCTATCCTATAGCCATACTGATGAATATCTCGCATATCACCATAGAACCTTCATCTGGCGATGGATCGAAATAGAGACAGAGACCCACACTGGAGCACCAGACTGAGCTCCCAAGGTCCCAATGAGGAGCAGAAGGAGGGAGAACATGAGCAAGGAAGTCAGGACCACGAGGGGTGCACCCACCCACTGAGACAGTGTGGCTGATCTATTGGGAGCTCACCAAGGCCAGCTGGTCTGTGACTGAAAAAGCAAGGGATAAAACCGGACTCTCTGAACATGGCAGACAATGAGGGCTGATGAGAAGCCAAGGACAATGGCATGGGGTTTTGATTCTACTTCATGTTCTGGCTTTGTGGGAGCCTAACCAGTTTGGATGTTCACCTTCCTAGACCTGGATGGAGGGGGGAGGACCTTGGATTTTCCACGGGGCAGGGAACCTTGACTGCTCTTCGGACTGGAGAGGGAGGAGGAGAAAAGTGGGGGGAGGGCGAGAGGGGCGGGAGGAGGGGGAGGGAAATGGGAGGCTGGGAGGAGGCGGAAATTTTTTTCTTTTCAATAAAAAAAATAAAAAAGAACACAAAGTTATCAGTTTTTTTTAAATCAAGAACAATGTTAACACAAATGTTTATCATGTTTTCCCTTTACAAGTGCTAGGAAAGAAACATGGGAACATGGTTAATCTCATGTCCAAAATTCAAGAGGTATATACCTCTATAACAATGGTCCACAGTTCGCCAAAAGATAGAGACAATTTTGGATGTTCAGAATTGATGCTGATCATGAAATGGCTATCATGAATTTGCAAATATTAATATTCCATTAGTTCTTGAGTCTAATTCTGTTATATATACATGACATATGTGCATATGTGTATGCATTTGTATATGTACTTGTGTGCAATCTTATCTGTGTTTACTATCCATGGAGAAATGTCAGCTAGGTACCAGAACAACTAATGTGGGTCTCAGTATGCTTCTCACTTTTCCTTAGATTTTTAAAACAGTTTACCAAGTTCATCAGTCCAATGTGTATAGTCTAGACAGTGTACCTTAAAATATGCTGAAGCCTGTAAAAGGTTAGAGAAGCTTACAATGCTAGCACTGAACTGAGTTCTAAATTTTTATATTTATGCTTTAAGACTAAAATTTTAACTCAGTAGTACGTGTGTAATATTGCTAATAAACCATAAAGTCATGAATGTGTTAAACCATTCTATTGTAACTTGGAATGAATGCCATAGAAAATTTTTGCCATGTTTTTCATTTTAATTTATTTTCTTATGATTTTATTTTAACTTTTTATTTATTTTACATAGCAACTACAGTTTCTACTTCTTCTTCTCCTGTTCCCTACCTCCACCTCCTTTCTACCTTCTCCCCCATGTAGAGAATCAGATCCTTAAGCCAAGGCTTAGCTTCTTATTATACTCTTACCTACCTCATGTTTGAACTGTGTGCATATATACTTTGCCTGGAAGATTTCCCCAGGCATCAGAGGGTTTTGAAGAAAGTGAGTTAATTTGCTTATTAGGCTGAGGAGGCTCACATTATGTTGTTATAGATAAGTCTCACTTCTCATCTATCCAAAAAGTAGTCTCATTTAGAACACTGATGCCAGTTAATCCAGACCAACGGATACACCCTTTGTTCTAAAACACATTCATGACAGCGGCATTATTTTTATTTTCTTCTTTATTAATTGCCAAAATATATAATAATCTAATTATGTTTATCATATGTTTTCTTTAATCCAGTAAACGGAGTGGACTTTCTGTTTTCTATTGTTGGCTATTTGCTATCTTAATGATTTACTACTTTTGTAGGCAGAATAAGTTAGCAAGAAATTAACAACTATCCTCTTGTGAGAGGACTAAAAATTAATTAGCCTCCTTTCATAAAGCAACAAAGTAATTCTAGTCTTTTTGTCAATACACAGACTTGATGACATAAAAATTAATCCCTTTCCATCTCTTTTAAAAAGAAATATAGTCCCGGTTTGTTTGCTTTAGTCAATACAATCTCCTGATTTTTGTGATAAATTGGCCAATTACACTATCCAATCTCAAGGGGAAAATTAGGCAAAACTTCTATTTTATCTGGTCTTGATTCTGATGATTTGCATTAGGAAACAGTCAACAGCCTGTGTACAACCAATAGGCTGCATGCAGTGTGATTTTAATGAATTTTCGGGTTGATGAAACACAATAAAATAAGCCAGCGAGACATTGTCTGAGTTATGGGATTAACTTGTTCAGTTTAAACCTCGATGAACTCTAAGATTTTTTTGCCTCTCAGGTAATTGTGACTCTTGACTTTATATAAATGTTTATACAAGAATTATATTTGTTCCAATTTGCTTTCTGTTGTGGTGATAAAACACTCTGACCAAAACAACTTCAGGCAGAAATGATTTATTTCTTCTTACTGATTATACTCTATCATAGAGGGAGGGAAGGCAAGGAAAGAACTCAAAGCTTAAAAAACAGAAATAGAAACTATAGAATAAAGCCATTTTCAGGTAGGTTCCTGCTGGCCTCCTCAGCTAGTTTTCCTATATGCCTCAGGCCCACCTGCCTAGGAATGGGATCTCCAACAGTGGGGGAGTCCTTTTCACATCAGTTAACAGTTATGAAAAATCTTCACACACATCGGACAGGCAAATCTGATCGAGGCAATTCTTCAACTCAGGTTTCCTCTTCTCAGGTATGTCAGTCTGACAACTGAAGGTGATGATGTCAACATTTCACCCAGGTATAATTACACATTTCAAATGAAAGATGACATAAACTATTTTCATCCACCCCTAAAATTTTGTTTAACATTCTTGTCTTGGATGGTGGTGGGCAGGAATGCAGTGGCACATCCATGGTTTTTAGCATTAACCTGGTTCTGGAATTCCTTGTAACTCTGGAGAAAATTGATTTGGTAAGTTGATGATCTTGTGCATGCAAATTATACTAAAACAGAATACCTGTGCTAAAAATTCCAATGCTAAATTTAAAAATATTCCAATATTCAACCTTTTTTTACATACTTCTCTAGGGTTCAAAAATATACCTATATTATAGCACAGGCAATCAAAGATGAGGTAAAAACTGAAATGTTAGAGATTTCTGTATTTTACTGAAGCCAGAATGTCTCCTATTACTTTTCTTAGACTGCAGCTGGAAGCATCATGTGACACTTGTCAAGCTCATCAGTTCATGGTAATTTGATGCAATTTCTACACTTCAACAAACCCTTAGGGATGCTGACCCACATTAAAATTTTAAACAATTTTAAGGTATTTTACATGATTCTACATGACTTGCCTCAGGCAATATTTTCAAATTTATAATTGTGTTAATAGACTAATAGTAAATGAAACTATTTTTCTTAGCAAAGAATAAGAAAGTCCTCATATAATAGCTATTATATCTATATTTTATGTATATAGATAATATATTAATAAAATGTGAAAATTTAACAAATTGGCTGCAAAAAGACTAATATGCACATTCTGTTTACATTTCTCTCCATATTAGGAAACAAAAACACAAAATCAAAGATTATCATTTCTAAATAAATAAAACTGCTATTTAAAATTGATGCAATACAACATATAGGTGTATAAAATCTTCAAAATTCTTCACTGAAAATTATGAAACAATAGTGAATATGTTTTTATTTTTAATTGTTGTTATTGAGCTATATATTTTTCTCCATTCCTCTCCCTTCCTCCCTCCCCGCTTACCTTTTACCTACTTCCATGGTCCCTAGGCTTCCAATTTACTCAGGAGAACCTGCCTTTTTCTACTTCCCATGTATATTGGATCCATGTATGTCTCTCTTAGGGTCCTCTTAAGTGTCTAGGTTCTCTGAGACTGTGAATTGTAGGCTAGGGTTTTTTTTTTTTTTTTGCTTTATGTCAAAAGGCCACTTATGAGTGAGTACATATGATACATGTCTTTCTTGTTCTGGGTTACGTCACTCAATATGGTGTTTTCTAGATACATCCATTTGCCTGCAAATTTCAAGACGTCATTACTTTTTTTTCTGCTCTGTAGTACTCTATTTTGTAAATGTACCACATTTTTCTTATCTATTCTTTGGTAGAGGGGCATTTAGGTTGCTTCTAGGTTCTGTCTATGACAAATAGTGCTGATTTGACATAGTTGAGCATATGTCCTTGTGACATGATTGATCATCCTTTGGGTATATACCCAAAAGTGGTATTGCTGGGTCTTGATGTAGGTTGTTGCTGTAGGGAGGTAGGAGCTGCTTCTTGGTACCAGTCACTCAGAACTGATATAATCACACAGAAACTGTATTAATTAAATCACTGCTTGGCCTATTAGCTCTAACTTCTTATTGGCTAATCCTTACACTAATATTAACCCATTTCTATTAATAAGTGTACTGCCATATGGCTATGGCTTATTGGCTATAGTTCCAGCATCTGTCTCTGGCAGGGCTACATGGTTTCTTTCTGACTTCACCTTCTGCCTTTTAGAATTCAATTTAGTTTTCCCTCATAGCTCTATTTTACAATATCAGGCCAGAAAGCTTCTTTATTAACCAATAAAAGCAACACACAGACAAATGGATATCCCACACCAGATGGTTTCCTAATTCTTTAAGAAATTGACATATTGATATGCAAAGCAGCTGTACCAGTTTGCACTCCCACCAGCAGTGCAGAATTGTTCTCTTTACCCCATATCCTCTCGAGCATAAGTTGTCATCAGTGTTTTTGATCTTGGCCATTCTTACAGGTGTAAGATGAAATCTCAGATTTTTTTTTAATTTTCATTTCTCTGGTGGCTAAGGGTATGAGCATTTCCTCAACTGTCTTTCTGCCATTTTAGATTCCTCTGTTGAGAGTTATCTGTTTAGGTCTGTACCCCATTTTTTAAAAAAATTGGATTGCTTGTTCTTTTGATGACCAGTTTCTTGAGTTCTTTGTATATTTTGGAAATCATTTCTCTGTCTGATTTGGGATTTGTGAAGATTTTTCCCATTCTGTAAACGGCCATTTTATATTGTTGACCATGTTCTTTACTTTATAGAAGTTTCTCAGTTTCATGAGGTCTCATTTATTAATTGTTTCTCTCAGGTTCTGTAGGGATAGCCCGCCTAAAAGGGGGCGGGATTGCCTCGGGCAAATGTTTACTGATAAAATGGGGCACGCAGATGCTGCGGGCCCCTTCCTCCCTTCCTTCCTTCCTGTCTCCTGTGCTCCGCGGGAACCCTGGTTGCGTGAGTCTGGTTACATTAAAGTTGTACAAATACTTATTACTATTTGTCTGGATTAATCTTTACAACCACATTTTGGCGTCCAACGGTGGGCAGAATTGCCCCCGCCCCTGCACGGGGAGCTCGATCTTTGCCAGCCTTTGTGAGCGGGATTAGATGCCGGAGCTCGGGAAGCGTTTGTAATCAAGGCGGTAGCCCGCCGTGCGCAAAGCAGGTTCCGTGCGCCTGTTCCGCGCCCGCCACCACCGCTGCTCGCCTCTCTTGGCGGTCTCCCTGGGCTTTCGGCCACCCCCGCAGTCGCCTGAACGGGCCTCTCTCCACCGCATGGGCCGCTAGCCCACTCGCAGTCGCGCAGAACTCTTCCGGGTTTAACCCTTTCCTGCCTGCCTGCCTGCGGTTTGCAACACAAACCGCCACAGCGGCAGAGTTGGTCTGATTCAAAGTGACCCCTCCCGCAACTCCTCAGGCAGAACAATAAATTTCGGTTTTGAGTTGTTTCAGACCGGCTCTCCACGTGGACTCAAGTGGACTCTTCCGCCACCTCTGGCAGGAACCAGTCATTACAGGTAATTTTTTTTTCTTTTATAAATAAAATGTCTGAGAATATCACAGTACAGAATTTTAACAATCTTTTTGAGTATGCCACGTGGGAAATCTTACAAGAAGTGTCTGGCACCCCATATCTATGGATCTTTCTGGGATTAGTAGTTTTCCTTGGTTTTAGGTGGTTTGACAACAAAAGTATGATGGAGTCTTTAAGAGACAAATCCAGGATTCTTAAGGCACAAGTTGAACGGCTAAAAACTATTGGAGACGAATCCAGGATTCTTAAGGCAGAGGTTGAATGTCTAAAAACTATTAAGCATGACAATGATCTTCTCAAGAATCAGCTTAAAGTTCTACAGGAAGAGAACAGATCTTTCTTTAACAAGACTCTGTTGACAGAGCAAAATTTACAAAAAGTTCAGGCTGATGTTACGGAGAAATTCATTGCTATGGAAGAGGGAACAGCTGATTTGAATTGTAAACTCGAATTCCTTTATGTAGGAACTGAAACATTAGTGGCTGATATTAAGGAGAAATTCATTAATATGGAAGAAGGGTCAGCTGACTTGAATCATAAATTCCAGCAGTCACTTTCTGAAGGGATTGAAACATTAACTGAGAAAATCAAAACTGTTGAATGTGATAATCGAATTTTGTCTAAAGCTTATGACAGACTGGCGGAAAGATTGTCAATACAAGAAGGCACGGTTTATGCCATAAAAATTATGTCCAAAGATGAGAACTTATCTCTAATGGACAAACTTCATACTTTAGAATCCTCAATAAAGGCTTTAGAACATAATTCTGGACAGGAGATACAGACATTGCAGAAGGCAATGATGAATAGAATTAAAAAGATTGAGAAATTTCTAAATTCTGATGAAGAAGAACAAACGGTAGAAAGGCAAACTTTAACTACATCTGTGGGTAAATCCCTCTGGGACAATTTCTATAAAGCTCTACCTACAGCTTTACCTGCCTTTCCAGTAATAACAACAGAGAAGGTGATTGGTTCCAGAAACCCTAGGGTCATCAAGGAAGATACATGGGAGCCTGTCCGTATGAATGATCTCAAGGAAATTAAACAGGCTGTCATGACTTTTGGGATGCATGCCTCCTTTGTTAAAGAGATGCTAAAATCTTGGGCCTTGACAAGCAGAGCAACCCCTTCGGATTGGCTCCAGCTGAGTTCTGCGGTACTTGAGAGCGGGCCGCAATTAAAATGGAAATGCTTATTCAGGCAAGAGGCTAGACCTTTAGAAGAGCAAGAAAAGGCAAAGGGAAGTGACATTTCCATAGATAAAATTCTAGGTGAAGGACTCTTTTCTGACCCTCAAGAACAAGCTAATTTGGATGAAAACATACTCTTCCTACGCACTATAGCAGCCTTAAGGGCTTGGGACAGGGTACAAGACCCAGGACAGAAAATGGAATCATTTGTCACCATTAAACAAGGTCAGAGAGAACTCTTTAGTGATTTTTTACAAAGACTTACTAAGGCTGTGCAAATAGGGATATCTGACCCAGATGCAAGACGTATTTTGATTGAGACTTTGGCTTATGAAAATGCAAATGTGGAATGCAAAAAGATTTTGGGGCCTTTAAGGTTCAGATCAGCACCCTTGGAAGAATGGGTCTTACATACACTGGATGTTGATACATTTGATTATGGCACTGAAGCATGGGTAGAAGAAGCAATTTCCAATGGTAAAAGGAGACACCAGAATACCAAATGTTTTAATTGTGGCAAAATGGGTCATATGAAAAGGAATTGTAAACAACGGATTTTCAGAAATAATAATAATGCATCTTTTAGAAATAACATAAATAGGAGGACTCAGCCTTCAGGTTTATGTAGATGTGGAAAGGGCAGACATTGGACGAACGAATGCAGATCTACAAGGGATAGACAAGGCAACCTGATACAGATGGAAAACGTGAGGGGGGCTCACAGGCCCCCATGGCAAACATGGTTCAGTCATTTCCAGTTTCTGCAGAGAACGTGCCTCTTCAGGACAATTAGGAAACCCCATGCCTACTGTTACAAACAATAATGATCAGAAAGATGAGTTACGTGTGTTTTGGCAAACTTCTATAAATGATCAAAGACCTAAGCTGAGAGTATGTGTAAATGGCAATTTTTTTACTGGCCTGCTGGACACAGGTGCTGATGTAAGTATCATTACCCCAGAATCTTGGCATCCGTATTGGCCTCTTCAGAATGTAAATGTTCAGCTCCTGGGAATTGGAACCCTATCTCGAGTAAGACAGAGCACGAGATGGGTTGAATGTATAGGGCCTGCGGGACAAATAGGAAAATTAAGGCCATATGTAGCCAATATTGCAATGAATTTATGGGGTCATGACCTATTACAACAATGGAATACCCAAATTAACATTCCTGCTACTTCTAGAGCCTATATTTCTGAAAATAATATTAAAAGATATTACAAACAGAGAAAACCAGCCACTCGGGCCGTACAAGAACAAGCAATTGAAGTCCCTTCAGAAATACTAACAGCCTTGCCTCCAAAATGGTTGACTGAGAAACCAATATGGACAAAGCAATGGCCTCTAGCTGAGGAAAAGTTACAGGCTTTAGAACAGCTGGTACAAGAGCAATTAGATGCTGGACATATAGAAGAATCTACCAGCCCTTGGAATTCTCCTGTATTTGTGGTTAAGAAAAAATCAGGTAAATGGAGAATGGTGACAGATCTCAGAGCTATCAACAAGGTTATTCAACCTATGGGCCCTCTGCAATCTGGAATCCCTTTGCCCTCTTTATTACCAAAAGGATGGCCTCTTATAGTTATTGATTTAAAGGATTGTTTTTTCACTATACCTTTACAAAAAGAAGATAGAGAAAAATTTGCCTTCACAGTGCCTACTTACAACAATTCTCAATCTTTCAGGAGGTACCAATGGGCCATCCTCCCCCAGGGTATGTTAAATAGCCCCTCCTTGTGCCAATATTTTGTGAACCAACCATTGCAAATAATAAGCAAGAAATTTCCCAACTCTATAATATACCATTACATGGACGACATCTTGTTATCCGATCCAAACATGGATACCTTGAACAGACTGTTTGAAGAAATAAAGATACTTTTACCTAAATGGGGATTGCAAATTGCTCCTGAAAAGATACAGAAGGGAGATTCTTTTAATTATTTAGGTTATAAAATAGGTTTGCAAAAAATTAAGACACAAAAGGCACAAATTAGGAGAGATCACCTATGGACTCTTAATGACTTTCAAAGACTGTTAGGAGACATTTCCAGTCTACGACCAGCTATTGGGATAATACCTGATCTAATAATTCATTTGAACAAAACCTTGGAAGGTGATAAAGATTTAAACAGTCCCAGAGAATTAACAGCTGAAGCAGAAAAGGAACTGACAATGATTGAGGAAAAATTACAACAGGTACATGTGGACAGGGTGAATCCAGAGCTCGATTGTATTCTCGTCATATTACCATCAAAAATTTCTCCTACAGGAATTTTAATGCAGAGAGATGATATTATCTTGGAATGGATCTTTTTACCACATAAACCAAGTAAGAAACTGAAAACTTATGTGGAAAAAGTTTCTGAGTTAATTATAAAAGGCAAGCTGAGACTTTGTCAGCTAGCAGGCATAGACCCAGCAGAAAATATAGTGCCTTTCACTGCTGATGAACTAAAGAAATTATGGGAAGATAATGAACCATGGCAAAGAGCTTGTGCTAATTTTTTGGGAGACATTAATAACAACTATCCAAAAAGTAAGAGGCTTAACTTCATAAAAAGAACTTCTTGGATCCTTCCTCAAATCGTCCGTGTTGCTCCAATAACTGGAGCCTGTACATTCTATACTGATGCCAATAAAACAGGGAAGGCAGGTTACAAATCCATAGACTTGGGTAAGGTGGAACAAAGTCTTTATGATTCTGTCCAGAAGGCAGAATTATATGCCATTCTTATGGTGCTAAGGGATTTTAAAGAGCCTATTAATATAGTTACTGATTCACAATACGCAGAAAGAGTTATTTTACATATTGAAACTGCTGAATTTATACCTGATGATACAGAACTAACCTCATTGTTTATCCAGGTTCAAGACTTGATCAGGAACAGGCTTTGCCCTATGTACATAACACACATCCGATCCCATACGGGTCTGCCAGGTCCTCTAGCACAAGGTAATGCAGATATTGATCAATTGTTGATTGGTAGTGTGCTACAAGCCTCTGAATTTCATAAAAAACATCATGTTAATAGCAAAGGTTTGAAGAAAGAGTTTTCTATTACATGGCAACAAGCTAAGGAGATTGTAAAGAAATGCCCTACTTGCTCTTTCTATAACCAAACGCCACTGCCAGCAGGGGCTAATCCAAAGGGCACCCATAGGAATGAAATCTGGCAGATGGATGTGTTCCACTTTACAGAGTTTGGCAAATTGAAGTATGTTCACCACACCATTGACACTTATTCAGGTTTTCAGTGGGCAACTGCTTTAAGTTCAGAAAAAGCTGATTCAGTAATCACTCATTTATTAGAAGTCATGGCTGTCATGGGTATACCTACCCAAATAAAGACAGATAATGGTCCTGCTTATGTCTCTAGGAAAATGAAACGGTTTTTTGACTATTACAATATCAAGCATGTTACAGGTATACCATACCATCCTACAGGTCAAGCAGTCATAGAAAGATCAAATAGAACTATAAAGGATATGTTGAACAAACAGAAAGGGGTGGAAAACACCCCCAGAAATAGGTTACATCATGCTTTGTTAACCTTGAATTTTCTTAAGGCTAATGAGAAGGGAACAATGGCTGCAGAAAGACATTGGATAATGGAAAAGTCTACTGAACTAAATCAACCAGTTTATTTCAAGGATGTGCTGACCTCACAATGGAAGCCAGGAGATGTGCTGCTTTGGGGAAGGGGTTTTGCTCTTATCTCCACAGGTGAGGAAAAATTGTGGATACTGTCAAAATTAATAAAGGTTCGGTATGAAGAAGAGAACCCGTTTGGAAAGGATAAATAACAATTCATTCACAAGGATGGCGAGCATAATGATGGTAAGGAATACAGATAGGTTGGGGGCAGGGTTCTTTTCTTATCTCCCCAGGAAAATACTGATCTTCAAATAATTTAAGGGACCCTGAATATTAATTATTGATGGATGGAAAATAGTTACAACCCACTAAGGATCAATAAGTATTGATTTTTTATATGTTTTATTGAACACTTCTTTATAAATATGTAGAGCTGGTTTTGGAGTTGGACTATGGCTCAGTCCCTCTTCAATTCCAAGCCTGTTGATAAGAGATATCTCAGAGTTTCTGTCTCAGATCAGGAGCCATGAAATGGGACAGAATAAGAATAATTATATACTTGATAAACTTTCTTTGTTTCTCCTCATATCTGTGTCTTTCTTTATATGTCAGTATGTGTCCTTGTTGTTAATGTTTAAATTTCTCATAACAAACAACAAATTTTCCTACAGTAATTTTTGAAGTTTTCAGGATGAAGATGGGGCCCCACAACATCAACTCAATCTGGTTTTTATGACGTCATGATAATTTTTTTCCTTTTTAAGAGATAATATTAGACTTGTTTTTTGGTACCAATTGCACGAGACAATTTCGAATGGTGCACATTTTTGACAACACTCTGACCAGACCTTCTCAAAACGCACAGAGAGTAGTTACAATTTTCTTAGGTCAAAGGTTAATTTGGGAATTTTACCATCATTTGCTTTCATAGGAGCCCCTAAGAAGAACGTTGCCCCCATGTCAGCTTGAAGCAATCTTAGAGGACGACGTCCCCTCTCCCAACAGAGTTTGCCCTCAGGGTTAGGGACATCTTTTAGTGATTGGTTTGGGGTTGAGGGGATGGGGATATGTTTTATGGAATTAGGGGTATGTTTAAAAAAAAAGAAGGGGATTAACTGGTTCGATGGGATGATTGGTATTTGTGAGTTACTGTTTTTAGAAAATTGTATTGGTACTGTTTCCTGTATATTGATATATTGATTATTGTATGTGAGTGTTCCTACCTCTATTTTTGTATAAGAGTATGCTTATATTGTATTGATACATCTACCATATCACAATGTACATTTCTACCTCTGATACTATTTATGTAATAACATTGTTTACATTTGATATGTAATGACATTGTTTACAGATGAAGATCATTGTCTTCATATATTGCATAGTTGTTTACTCTTTTAGTCTTCAAGCTAGATAGGTATTGAGAATTATATGTTTGTCATGTTTATTTTTAGGTTAATCAGGTCTTCTAGATACATAGAGATTATATTTAGTATAGATAGTATAATCTTCAGCCTCTTTAAAGAGCTGTAGAAAATGGCCTTTAATCTAACCTAGAATTCTGTGCCTAAGAGACACAATTACTCCTGGCAACGCCACTCTACTCCCGAGAGAACGTTGAGCACCTAAGACACTCCACTGGGAGCTTGTCTTCTTGGCAGAACTGGCCTTTGGGTTAGGAAAAGCCCATACCTCAACTACTGACAAAGATATAAAACAGGATTGTCTTATCTTGCCAAGACAGGGTAGGATAATTCTAAGAAAGTTCCTTACATTTGATAATGGTATGTCAGTTATGTTAGGCCTTAGCCAAAGTTGGTTGACTCAACATTGCAAACGAGAATTTGGGTGATTGCCCAGGTAGTCAGTTGTCTCTGTCATTTGTTGCACATTTTGGATATCTCTCATTTGTTAAGTAATATTTATTCCCTTCTCAGATCTTTGACGGAGTTGAAGATTATATAATTGTAATTACTCTCTACATTATTTAGATAGAATGTCTGGTAAAACTTTTGTTCTAAATATTGTTTGTTATATTTATTATTTGTTATTATTGTTTATAGTTGTATTTGGTTTAGTTCTGTCTTATTTAGACAAAAAGGGGGAGATGTAGGGATAGCCCGCCTAAAAGGGGGCGGGATTGCCTCAGGCAAATGTTTACTGATAAAATGGGGCACGCAGACGCTGCGGGCCCCTTCCTCCCTTCCTTCCTTCCTGTCTCCTGTGCTCCACGGGAACCCTGGTTGTGTGAGTCAGGTTACATTAAAGTTGTACAAATACTTATTACTATTTGTCTGGATTAATCTTTACAACCACAAGGGTCTATTCTACTGTGGTTACATTTAGGAATTGGTCTCCTGTACCAATGTGTTCAAGTGTACTTCTTACGTTCTCTTCTATGAGGTTCAGTGTGATTGGCTTTATGTTGAGGTCTTTGGTCCATTTGGACTTATGTTTTGTGCATGGTGATAAATATTGATCTATTTTTATTCTTCTATTCAATTCCATTTGTCTTCCTGTTTGTTTTTATGCCAATACCAGGCTTTTTTCAGTACTGTACCTCTGCAGTAGAGTTTGAAGTCAGGGATTCAGTTGCCTGTAGAAGTTCCTTTATTGTACAGAATTATTTTGACTATCCTGGAAATTTTGCTTTTCCTTACGAAGTTGAGTATTGTTCTTTTAAGGTTTGTGAAGAATTTTGATGGGACCTTGATTGGCATTGCATTGAATCTATATATTGCTTTTGGTAAGATTGCCATTTTTGCTATGTTAGTTCTACCTACTCAAGAACATGGAAGATATTTCCATTTTCTGGTGTCCTCTTCATTTTTTTTCCTCAGCAATTTAAAGTTCTTTTTTTTTTTACAGGTCTTCCACTTGTTTGCTGTAGTGAGGAGGCCAGCAGGCCTAATTTTCGTCCCACCCGACTCCCGTCATTTGTAGGAGTGGTGGGCTGCGATCCCGCCCAGCTCCCGCATGGCTAGCTTTATACCTGAAATAACAACACACAAATTGTATTCTTTTAAACATTGCTTGGTCAATTAGCTCTAGCCTCTTCTTGGCTAACTCTCACATCCTGAATAACCCATTTCTAATAATCTGTGTAGCACCACGAGGTGGTGGCTTACCAGGAAAGATCCAGCAAGTCTGACCTGGCAGCTGGCTCCATGGCATCTGTCCTAGAGAGGAGAGGCATGGTGTCTGGCTCACTTCCCTTCCTCCCAGCATTCTGTTTGGTCTACTCCACCTATCTAAATTCTGCCCTATCAGGCCAAGCAGTTTTCTTTATTAATTGACTAATGAAAGCAATAGATAGAAAGAAGTCACTCCCACATCAGTTTGCTTATAATTACTCTAAGATATTTTATGTTAGTTTTGGCTATTGTGAAGGGTGATATGTTTCTGATTTCTTTCTCATACCATTTATCATCTGTGTAAAGGAGGGTTACTGATATTTTGAGTTAATCTTGTATACTGCTATATTATTGAAGGTGTCAATGACTTGTAGAAGTTCCCTGGTAGAATTTTTGGCATCACTTATGTAAACTATCATATCATCAGCAAATAGTCAGAGTTTGACTTCTTTTCCAATTTGTATCCCCTTGATCTCCTTTTGGTGACTTATTGCTCTGGTTAGGACCTCAAGAACTATATTGAACAGATAGGGAGAGAGTGGACAACCTTGTCTTGTTCCTGATTTCATTGGGATTGTTGTGAGTTTCTCTCCATTTAGTTTGATGTTGGTTGTTGGCTTGTTGTATATTGCAATATTTTGTTTGGGTATTTTCCTTGTATCCCTGCTCTCTCCAAGATTTTATTGTGAAGAGATGTTGTATTTAGCTAATTTTTTTCAGCATCTAATAAGATAATCATGCAGGGTTTTTTTTTTTCATTTTGTTTATCTGGTAGATTACATTCACAGATTTTTGTAAGTTGAACCATCCCTGCATCTCTGGTATGAAGCTGACTTGATCCTGGTAGATGATTTTTCTGTTGTGTTCTTGGATTCAGTTTGCCAGTATTTTATTGAACATTTTTGTATTGATGTTCATGAGTAAGATTGGTCACTAATTCTATTTCTTAGTAATGTTTTTTTTTTCGAGACAGGGTTTCTCTGTGGCCTTGGAGCCTGTCCTGGAACTAGCTCTTGTAGACCAGGCTGGTCTCGAACTAACAGAGATACGCCTGCCTCTGCCTCCCGAAATGTTTTTTTTTGAGAAGTTTGGGTATCAGGGTAATTATAGCTTCATAGACAGAGTTTGGCAATGTTCCTTCTGTTTCTATGGTGTGGAACAATTTGAGGAGTATTGGGATTAGTTCTTCTTTGAAAGTCTTGTAGAATTCTGTGTTGAAGTCATCTGCCCCTGGCCTTTTTTTTTTTTTTTTGGTTGGGAGAATTTGTTGATTCTTTCTATTTCTTTAGCAGTTATAGGCCTATTTAATTTGCTTATCTCGTGTTGATTTAATTTTGGTAAGTGATACTTATTCAGATAATTGTCCACTGCCATTAGGTTTTCCAAATTTGTGGAGTACAAACTTTCAAAATATGACCTAGTGATTCTCTGGATTTGCTTCATGTCTGTTATTATGTCCCCCTTTACATTTCTGAATTTGTCAATTTGGATATTCTCTCTCTGCCTTCTGGTTAGTTTGGGTAAAGTTTTGTCTATTTTGTTGATTTTTTCAAAGAACCAACTCTTTGTTTCATTGATTCTTTGTATTGTTTTCTTTGTTTCTATCTTCTTGATTTCAACTCTCAATTTGATTATTTCTCTTCATCTAGTACTTCTGTGTGAGTTTACATATTTTTCTTCTAGAGTTTGCAGATGTTCCGTTGACTCACTAGTGTGGGATTTTTCTAGCTTCTTTATGCATCCAGTTAGTGCTATGAACTTTCATCCTAACACTACTTTCATTGTGTGCCATAAATTTGAGTATGTTGTGTGTTAATTTTCACTGAATTTTAGGAAGTCTTTAATTTCTTCCCTTATTTCTTCCTTGACCCATTGATGATTCAGGTGAGCATTGTTTAATTTCTATCCGTGTGTGGGTTTTCTGAGATTAGTGTTTCTGTTGAAATCTAATTTTAAGCCATGATGCTCTCATAAGATACATGGTCTTGTTCCAATTGTTTTGTGTCTATTGAGGTTTGCTTTGTTACCTAGTATGTGGTCACTGTTTTAGAAAGTTCCAAAAGAAGGTCAGAAGAAGTTATATTTTTTGATGTTTGAATGGAATGTTCTATATATGTCTGTTAAGTCCATTTGAGTCATAATATTTGTTCCTTCCTTTTTTCCTCTGTTAATTTTCTGTCTGACAGACCTGTCTAGTTGTGAGAGTTGGGTGTGGAATTATCCCACTATTAGTGTGTAGGGTTTAATGTGCTATTTAAACTTTAGTAGTGTTTCTTTTACATATGAGAGGGCCCTTGTATTTGGGCCATAGGCCTCCAGTATTGAGACTTCCTCTTGATAGATTTTTTCCTGTGACTAATATGAAATGTCTTTCTTTGTCTCTTTTGATTGATTTTAGTTTAAAAGTCCATTTTGTTAGATATTAGCTAGTTATACCAGCTTGTTTCTTATGTTCATTTGACTGGAAAAATTTTCCTAACCTTTGCTCTGAGGTAATGTCTGTCTTTGAGGTTGAGCTGAGATTCCTGTATGCAGCAGAAGGATGGATTCTGTTTTTGTATTCAATCTATTAAGCTTTATCTTTTTATAGGTGAGTTAAGCATATTTATATTAAAGAGTATTAAAGACCAGTAATTGTTAGCTTCTGTTATTTTATTCATTTACTTATTTATTTATTAAAAAATACCAATCCAAATTCCTCCTCCCTCCCCTCCTCCCTTTCGCTCCACACACCCTCCCACCCTACCTCCACTAATTCTAGGAGAACATAAGGCACTTTGCTTTGTGGAAGGTCCAAGGCCCTCCCTACTACATCTAGGCTGAGCAAGGTTTACATCCAAAGAGAATAGGATCCCAAAAAGCCAGTACATGTAGTAGAGATAAATCCCAGTGTCACTATCAGTGATCCCTCAATCTGCTCCAACTGTCAACCACATTCAGAAGGAACAAACATAGCACCACACTAGTCCCTCTGAATGAGCTCCTGTCATTTTAGCTTTGAGTGTTGATGATGCTATTGTGTGTATTTTTCCCTTCTTTGAGATTTGCTGCTGTGAGATCATCTATTGTCTATGTTTTGGGGGATGTTACTAACTTTCTTGAGTGGGATCATTCCTTCTAGTACTTTGCGTAGGACTGGGTTTGTGGCTAGGTATTGATTAAATCTGGTTTTGTCACAGAATATCTTGTTTTGTCCATCTATGGTGATTGAAAGTTTTGCTGGATAGAGTAGTTAGTGCTGGCAACTTTGTCTCTTACTGTGTGCATAATGCTTGACCAGGATTTTCCTGCTTTCATTGTTTCCATTGAGAAGTCAGGAAGTCAGGTGTAATACTGAGAGGATTGCCTTCATATGTTACTTGGCCTTTTTCCTTTGCAGCTCCTAATATTCTTTCTTTATTCTATATGTTTAATGTTTTGATTATTATGTGACAAGGAGACATTATTTTGGATCCAGTCTGTTTGGTGTTCTGTAAGCTTCTGTTCTTACTTTGCATATCTTTCTTTAGATTGGAAAAGTTTTTTTTTTTCCTATGATTTTGTTAAATACATTTTCTGTGCCTTTGATTTGGACCTCTTTTCTTTCTTCTATCTCTCTTATTCTTAAATTTGGTCTTTTTGTGGTGTCCCATATTTCCTGGATATTTTGTGTTAAGTTTTTCTTAAATTTAATATTTTCTTTGACAGAGGAGTCTATTTCCTCTAGTGTATCTTCAGTGTTTGAAATATTCTCTTCCATCTCTTGTATTTTGCTGTTTATGCTTGCCTTTGTGGCTCCTGGCTGATTTCTCATATTTCCATTTCCAGGACTCCCTCATTTTATGTTTCTCTAATTGTCTCTGTTTCTGTTTTCAAGTCTTGAATTGTTTCCTCCGTCTGTGTGATTGCTCTTTTTTCTTCAATAACTTGTTGATTTCTTACAATTTTATGTTTGTCTTTTTCTCCATTATTTTGAGGGAATTTTTCATTTCCTCTTCAATGGTCTCAGACATTCTCCTAAAATTATTTTTTTAGGTCATATTCTTCTGCTTCATCTATATTTGGGGGTTCAAGTCTTGCTATTGTAGCTACTAGTTTTATTTGTTGTCATGTTGCTCTTTGTGGTGTTGAGTGTTTTCTTACCTTGTCTACCGCTCTTTTTCTCTGATTCATGTAGTTGTGGCTGTCTGTGCCTGTGGTGATCAATCTTCCAGGTACCAGAGGATACAAGACTCAGGTGTTTGCTCCTCGTGTTGTAGTCAGAGTCTTGGTTCCAGTAACCCGGAGGTAACTTAGTGTTCCCAGAAGTTGCTCATCACTCCAAGGTGTTGCTCTGCAATCCCAGAGATCATTAGGGCCTACTCCTACAGAGATTGCTTTCTCGGGACTTCTCCCACTGAGGTCGCTGTCGTTGCCATGCTCCATCAGAGTTTACTTGTTAAGGCTTGATCCCGCAGATGTCCCTGGCTTGGTCCTGCTCCTGCAGAGGTCACTGGCTTGAGCCAGTCACAAAGAGGTCTCTGGCTTGGGGCTGCTCCTTCAGAAGTCCCTGACTTGCACCCAGATTCTAAGAGGTCTCTCTCTCTCTAACTTGAATCTGTTCCCTCAGTGGTCATTCCCTTGTACCTGCTTCTGTGAAGTTTATTTGCCTTGGGCCTGTTCCTGCAGATATCCCTGGCTTGGCCCCTCCCATGGAGGTCACTGTGTTGGGCCTATATCTTGGGTCTGGTACCACAGGGGTCTCTGGCTTAGGCCTGTTCCCTCTGTGGTCACCCCCTTGTACCTCTGAAATATGTTTTTAATAAGTAGATTTGTTTGAAATGTAGAGTCAATATATAGGAAATATTATCAAAAGGAATAGCATTTTCTGAAAATCATGCTATACACCCAATGCATTTCTCATAAATTCCATACAGAGTCATTATGACTTGATAAAGGGAGTTGTAAACTGTACTTACTTGAAAAAAGCAATAATTACTAGAATTAATCTAAAATGGGTCATAGTTTATTATGAATCTTTAGTAAACATATATTAGTTGATATTTTAGTTTCAGTAATGAAATAACAAAAGAAAATTAAGGGAAAGGACTTATTTTGCCTCATAGTTCAGAGTTCAAGTCATCTTGACAGAAATGTCAGGGTTAAAGGAGCATGAAGCAGCTGGTCACATTATGTCAGAAAAGCTGCATAAAGCGTCATCATATTTCTCCAGTTACAGACCAGGATCTCAGTCTAGAAATCTTTCCACATTAAGAAATGTTACTTCTTGCAGGTGGATGCTGGATTCAGTCAAGTTAATAATGGATATTAACCATGTCAAAATAATATGCTATGTGTAAAAACTACAAGTTATTTAAAATAAATTATTGAAAAGTTGTTAAAGAAATATACACACAGAAAAAATATTTATATATGACAGATAAGCAAAGCATATCACTGAAATTAAAACAGACTACTCTAACCAATGCTGCTTATTAAGGATATACTGAATAAAGAAGGAAGCATGGAAAGGAAGCAAAAAGAGCAAGGAAGGGGAAGCAAGAATGTAAGACATCTTAAAGTAGCAGGAAACATGAATAGAATATCTTCATCTCCTCAAAATCAATATAATTTAAAAATTAATATCAAAGTGCTCATATATAAGTATGTACATCCATATTCCATCTATATTCAGATGCATTGGATTTGAGAACCCATGCTTATTAAAATATATTCTAAAACACAGGATAAAAGGGAAGTTATAGACTGGAAAACAATATCAACACAGCTACGGTAAAGGGCATATAAAACAGTGGATATCATCCATTTAGATAGCTCAGTAAGGGCAAAGGCCAAGTCAGATGACCTGAATTAAAACCATACATCCTTCATGATAACAGGCTAGAACTGACTCTGAAAGTTGCCATTTAATTTGCTTTCATGGGTCATAGTATTTTTTACCTTACACACATATACCTGTATACTTAAAAAATAAGTAAAAATAAATTGCAAATAAAATAACAGACACTATTAGAGTATGAGCACAGACAAATAAAATTAGAATTCACCTGTAAACCAACTATATAGTTCATAAATTTTATATTCATCTATACAGAGTCAACAACAAATTAGCATTGAGATGAAGAGCAGGGCATAGAGAATGGATCAAAAGCAAACACTTTCTGCTGAAACAGGAGATGGAAGTTCTATCCCTAGCATAACACCATGTTACCCACAACTGCCTTTAACTCTAGCTCCAGGTGATCCAACTCTGGTCTTTCCAGGTCATACATATGTCCCATACATATGTGAGTTCACACACACACAATTAAACACAAACAAATCCTTGTAAAAAGCTGTAGGGCCTGGGTCTACCCTTGTTCCTGGGGTGCATCTTGAGGACAGTTTCTGGTCAGCTAAGTAAAGCATTCTGTTTGTTCCTGTGCTCCCCCTGCCCCACCTGGTGATTAGCTTTAGGGCATTGACTCCATCATTGGTATGGTAATTTCCCACCTTCCTGGGCAGAAATCCTTGTGCAGCAGCTAGGTATATAAGGATTTACCCAAGGTTGAATGAATGGCATTTGGCTGATCTCCTTTAGAATGACCCAGGTCTCTTTGTGTGTTCTTTGAATCTCCAGGCCCTTGCCCGACTCACTTAAGGTACAGTGGCGCGTCAACTGTACCGAGGCTGTAACACAGAATCGGGTGTTACAAAAAGCCCATCAAACAATTTCAAAGAATTGAAATGGTGGAAAAAATGTGAAGATTTGACAAATTATAATGCATAGAAAATTAAGTTAATATTGTTTTAACATCTCTCCAGCACCAAATATATTAAAGTACATAACATTAACATATAAAGTAAACTGAAACTTATCACTAAACAGATATATGTAAATTAAGATTGTATTAATTGTTTGTGGATTTCACATCATTATTTCTGATCCCACTTTTCCTCAGGTCCTCTCTTATCTGCCCTCTGTCTTTGTAACCTCCCTTCAAAACAAAACAAAATTTTAAAAACACAAAACTAGACAAAGCAAATAAAAAGAAAGAAAGGAAGGAAGGAAGAAAAGAAGAAGAAAGAGTCTAGTTGTGTCACAGAAGCTATAGTGTGTCCCGTTGAGTCACACAGTTTACCCTTTAGTCCCTTCGTTTTTATTTGTAAGTGTTCCCTGCTAGAAGTCACTGATGTGGCTCCAGGCCTCTGGCTTCTCCTACACTGTCAATAATAGTCTCTCACTGGGGCATCTCTTGGATATCCTGTTGTTGGAAATCCTACTGGCTTGAGGCTGTAGGTTAATTCCCTTCACATGCTCCAACAGTTCCTATATGAGGCAGATGTTGTGGTGAGACAACCCACAACCTTGGTTCTGGGTTTGGGTGGTAGCTGGTTTGTAGGCCTGCCCCATCATCACGAGGCTGGAAGGCTGTCCAGTATGGCCTCAGCTGGCTCGCAATGTAGCCTACAACAAAGAACAGACTGTTTTCCTACTCTCAGGTTTTCAGATCCAGCTCACCCATATTCACACCACTAGGGGTAACTCTACTCTTCTGCCCAGTAGAGTGCAGGACACATCTCCCAGGCTGCTTGCCCTCAGGAATGACTCACCTGCTCCACAGACAAGAGGGTCAGCTCTCACCTGGCCTGTCAAACGTGGCAAGGGGCAGAGTGGCAAGGGCATCTTTCCCTCATCTATGCCACCATATAGCAGAGAAGGGGGGCAGGATCAGCTCTGCTGTTCTCTTACCTTCAGGGCCGGCCACCAGCCACCAGCATCCCCACCTACAGCAGGGTTAGCTCCAGTGTGTTGCTCAAGTGAGGTTCATGCCAGTGGTGAGTGGTGGAGCAGTCATTCCCCAGCGCAGCAGGAGTGTAGGAGGAGGGCAGAGGAGTGGGAGAGAGAATAGAGAGAGGTGGAAAGGGTAGCTCTCTCCTAAAGAGTGGATCCAGTTCTCCAACTGCAGTGTCCACAGAGGGGCAGGGCCAGCAGAGCCACAGAAGGATGTGTTTAACTCAGCACAGCATGGTTCCAATGACCCCTGTGCTAACTTGGGCATGACAGGGCCATCATCACTGACCCTAGCTAGCAGGACCACAGACTGCTAACTAAAATGACTTTACGCAGAAAATGGTACTTTCTACTAATGAAGTTGGAAAGAAACAGAGAAGTGACAGCAATCAGTCCATAGAGGACTAGTATTTATTTTAGGAACATAGAAAAAGAAACATTTGGATGCAAAAAGTACAAACTGTAAAAAGATAAAGCTGTCATAGTTATTACTACAAGATGTACATGGAAATCAAGCCTTGCACAAAGAATGGGCATAGAAATTAATAGAACAATAGTGATTAAAGGGTGGAAACTCAAATATTATTTTGTCTAAAAATAATTTTAGTATATACACACATTGGAAAAATACAGAAAACTGACAATGCACAATGGTTTTATAGAATAATATGGATGTATTTTGAATATAAATCTGATTGGGAAGTTTTCTAATAGATAATTATTTCTAAATCTTACAAAAATATGACATATTTACATACAGAAGTGCATGCCTATGTGTAGCAGTAAAATGTCAGCAATGGCACCCAGCATGTATGAGTTTCTGTTGTATGAATGCTCTCAACAAAGAAAAATGGAATCAAGATGTAGAAAACACATCACTGGCTAACACACCAGTGATTTCCTTTCCTCATGTCACTGGAATTTAACACACAGCCCAGTAATCTTCTGGAGAGGTGGAATAATAAGAAGAAATTTTTTTATTTATTTTAATGGTTGAATTAGTTTACTTTGACATTTATATGTTTCTGTTCTTTATATAAACTGTATATTAGACTCTATCAGGTAAATACATGGTTAAGATATTATCCAATTGTGGAGTCTTTGTCTTTGCTCTAGTTACTGTTTTTTTCAGTACATATTTTTTTAGAAAGATATTTGTTTATATTTCCTGAACTATAAGATTCATATTTAGAGCCGGGCGGTGGTGGCGCACGCCTTTAATCCCAGCACTCGGGAGGCAGAGGCAGGTGAATCTCTGTGAGTTCGAGACCAGCCTGGTCTACAGAGCTAGTTCCAGGACAGGCTCCAAAACCACAGAGAAACCCTGTCTCGAAAAACCAAAAAAAAAAAAAAAGATTCATATTTAGAAAACCATTGTCTATGTATATCATGATAGTTTTTGCCAGAGCTGTTTCTAGGCATTAAAGTAACTTGATCTGTTTTCACTTGATATTGATTGGGGTTTAGGGTCCTATTTTCTATGTCGTGTATCTGGATGAATAATTATCTCTGATATGGTTATTGAAAAGATTGTCTCTCCTCTATCATGTGTTTGTCTACTTTATTAATGTTCACATTTCTGTAGATGTCTGAGTCATTTAAACAGTACTGTGTTCTGATTCATAAGTTTCCTGTCTATTTGTGCCCACACTATACTATATTGGTTACTCTGGCTCTGTAAAGGAACTTAATTCATTCATTTTCATACCTTTAGCATGATGATTTGGGTAAGGATTGCTCTGTCTGTTTCTGGTCTTTTGTGCTTCTCTGTGAAATTTTAGGTTTGTTTCCAAGGTTTTATCATTTTACTGATTTCTTTCTGTGTGTTTATTGGCCAGTGTATAGGGAAGGTACTGAATCCTCTATAATGATTCTGTATGTTTCTATTTTATGAATGTGTTTGCAAGTTCTAAGAGTCTATTTGGGAGGGCTATCTTACAAATAGGCATGATATGATAAACTCATATCACAGAAAAATTATGATAACTTGACATATTTCCTATGTATATTCCTTTCCCTTTTCTAAGTGAAAAACAGATGAAGAGCACATACAATTTAATAAAACAAATACAAAACAGTAAGTTGTGTGCAGGATAATATAGTTAAATTTTCTAAAGGGAGTTAACTGAATTGGGAAGTGGGAACAGTGCTTCAAATCTGCTAAAACTGTTGAAATACAAAGAATAGTCATTAACTATATAAAATGTGTACCTTCCAGAAAGAGACAATAGGGCTGTTACTGGTCCTACGTGGAATCATCTTGGTACTTTTATGATTGATGTTTCTCATAGCCACCAAGTCAGATATTATGCACTGATGCTGACAGACAAACTATAGACCCAGAACAGTCATGCCAGTTTACGCTGCATGGCCTTAAAGAGTTCTAAGGTGTCCTTGATGTTGGGTGAGAAGCTGAGGTCTTCAGCTGGCATGGTAACTTGATCCTCTTAATGATTTCAAGGAAGGAGATTTAGCATCAGATTGTGAGAATATCTGTGGTCTGCTCCATCTGTTTTTGGAAGCAGTAAGGATCCAGTGAGCAGGTAGAATGATTGAGAAGAAAAGTCAACAAGCAAATGAGTTGAGTGAGGAGTTGGTTTGAATCTAAGAAGTTCTTATTTTGGCAAATAAATAATGATTATATAAATAACAACAGCAAACAAAATTCAACCAACTAAACAAACAAAAAATGACAGGCAAGATAGAGAAGTTCATTCATATGGAAGACAGCGCTGGTGCACTACTTTGAAGATAACCTGAGTCTAAAGAAGAACTGTGCAAACCTGATAGTTGACAACCTCTTAACACATGGAGACCCCTTTTTCCTGTGACATTCCACAAGGAATGTGCTATTTTAGTTCTCCATGCTGTTACAGCTTGTAGTATTTTAGGATTAGCCTTTTGAAATCTGAACAAATACTTCACATCTCTACACAGCTGTTGTTGTCATCTCTGAAAGAACAGTCTGTCAACTTCAAATAGTTTGTAAACTAAATGACAAAAATGAGGAGAGCCAAACTCTGCTACTTTTATTTCACTAAAATTAAAGACAAATAGTCTTCAACCAATCAAAACAGATTTTGTAATTGATAGGGGTTCTTTAAAATTAAATTTAAATAAGTTAAGAAAAGTTGATATGATTTTAAGATGTTTTCAAATTTATAGTCAAAGTAATCATCTCTATTAGAATTCCATTTTTTATTATACTCTCTCCTATAATCTAACATTATACATGCTGTTCTTTCCCATTTTGTACTTATTAACTGATGCATATAAAAAGATATATTGCTGATGCTAAGTTGTTCAAATACTTTATGTGACCACAATGTGCTGTTTGACAGTTCAAAAACATAGCAAGTCCTATGTAGAAGCATTGGTGGTGGTCATGAGATAAGAAACAGAAGCCGGAGCTTGTGTGACTGTGACATTCCACATTAACTTATGTTTTGAGTGTATCTACTGAATAAATGATCATATGCACAGTTAATGTTTTAAATATGAACCATCCGAAGTGAAATCCTGTCAACATAATATTAACAATAAAATGTGAACATTTTAAGATATAATGTTCTGTATTTGTGAGCTGTATTATATTATCAGCTAAAATTAGAACTTTTACACTTTAAGTGATACCTTCAGCAATATTTCACAGTGCCTAGAAAAAGTGGGCCCATGTATGTCATCTGTACTGAAGAGTTCATGCTTAACCATAATAGGTAATTTTAGGACTCTTACCTCCAATGACTGAGCAATGATACACTTGAGCAAAAGTCATTTTGCTAGATTACTAAATATCTTCTACCTTTAATCAATTTTAGATTTAAATGTTTATGATTTCCATAGGAATACTTTGTTTAAAATAAAAGCTATATTTTTAATATCAAGGACAAATTTTCTAGATGGAAATTTTTAATCTTTGTAGTCCTGTTTAATGCTTCTGCTTTGCTTCCTTGTTGCTGATTTAAAACACTGGCCAAAAGTGACTTGGGAAGAAATGGGTTTATTTGATTTACATATTGCAGTCCATCAGTCAGGGAAACTGGGACAGAAACTCAAGGCAGGATCTTGGAGGCATGAACTGAAGCCAAAAATATGGAGAAAAAGTGAATAATAACTGAATCAACTATTATTATTATTATTGCAAGCTCACTTGCAATTTATATCACATGCTTTTCTTGAGCATCTACACAACTATGTATGTAGCTTTGTGCAAAATTAAGCTGTCAACAGTGAAAAAAAAGACAAGATAATGTTGTGATTCTGTAAAGTTTTCATGTTGTTGTATCACCTACTGTGAGACAGGCCCACCTACTTCAATGAGCAATTAAGAAAACGGACCAATCTTATGGAGTTGGTGTGAGTTGATGTCTCCTCTTTCTGTGTACCTATAGGTTTTGATCAACTTGACAGCTGAAGTCAACTATGACACCCACAAATATATATGATAATATTGGATGCCTTGCTTCTTTTTTTTCCAGGAGTTGTTGAAGAACTGTATTTTAGTATAACATCTGGAGCAAAAAGCTACTTCTCACCTAAGAGTGCATTCTTATAGTTTTAGTTATTATAAGAATGTCTTTGGAAATACAGAGAAAAGCTCTATTTTATTAATGGCTTAATGAAATGTCATGTGATGTAACAGGTAGGAGTTATAAATTTACTGGCGCATGTAATAATATTCCATCTGCCAACAATGGCACCTTTGTTTGCTGCCCTTTCTCAAGGCAAGGGGTTCTTGGTAACTTTATAACAGTTTTACTGTTTTAACCTAGATACATTTTTCATAACCAGTTATTAAGAGTTATGTTTTTAACAACAGTACCATGAGCACCACAGCCTTTTTGCATGTGTTTTTTAGAGAATTTAAATCTGTGTGGCTTAATGACTTGCAAGGCATAGTGCTTTTTATTTTTACAAGATGTGATTAGAATTTATGCCTTTAATTTTCCAGTACTCTTGCTTCTACCTAAATAGGTAAGTGTCTTATCACCTTTTAAGTTGTTCATTATAAATTCATGAACACTAAATTACTTTTCAAACTGAATTTAGAAATTGCCCAATTGATAAGCATGGTAAATTAATGCACAATGAAGCAAGTTGTCATCTACAATGCTGGTTGTTTATGGATGCTTTTATTTGCACATATAAAGAGTTAGTTTACTCATCTGTCACTCTAACTGCTAAAGCACTACAGGGTAAATGCTGTATGTCATTTCTACACTGTTGAATTTTCTTGTTTGAAGAACTGTGATCATTTTTTTTCTATTTTGCCCCTAAAGCAAATGTAATACACTCCTTCAAATGCCAGATGGAAAACTAATTATCTCAAAAGCAAATACAGCTGTAGCTAAAGTAGTATTACCTTGATAAGTAGTGTGTCTTAGTCTGGCCTGAAGGAGTGTACCTAGCGTCAACAATCAAGTGTAATATTTCCATGTCTAGTTTGTCATCTGAGACTGCAGTTAGTGAAGTGCACCATAGGGAAGCCATGAAGAGACTCATTCAGATAAAAGCACAGAGATTCCAATGTTATACCTTGGCCAAGAGTTCTGATTTCTCCTGTTTTGGGTTATATTTGAAAGAGATTTCAAATGTTTATGTTTTTATGTCATCTCAGCGGAGTAAATGTGAACTCCACCAAAGACTGATGGCTATTTTCTGTATTTTACTGAACTTTAAAGATGTAAATTAATAATACATGAATTTATATCACATGCTTTTCTTGAGCATCTACACAACTATGTATGTAGTTTTGTGCAAGATTTAAGCTGTCAACAGTGAAAAAAGACAAGATAATTTTGTGATTCTGTAAAGTTTTCATGGCAGCTAGAGAATATGGTCAATTTAGAAAGATCAGAGGGGGCTGGAGAGATGGCTCAGTGGTTAAGAGCATTGCCTGCTCTTCCAAAGGTCCTGAGTTCAATTCCTGGCAACCACATGGTGGCTCACAGCCATCTGTAATGGGGTCTGGTGCCCTCTTCTGGCCTGCAGACATATACACAGACAGAATATTGTATACATAATAAATAAATAAATATAAAAAAAAGAAAGATCAGAGAAGACTGGTTGAAAAATTTGAAGAGGATGGCACAAAAGGCCTCATGGATAAACTTTTACCTACAAAAAGTCCTTGAGAATGCTAGAAAGCAAGCAAAGGGGGCATACAAATTTTGCTTGTTATTTTCAGTCATTTTGAAACTGTTGTAAATGAGTAATTTAGAAAACAGTGAGAGGATTTAGCTAAAAAGTCTGTGTATTTGCATATGGATGTAAACTACACTGACCTAATAGGCTATTGGTAGTCATGCCTTGTGATTGAATTGTTAGAAAACTCTGACACTAGGCCTGTCTGGCTCTCTAAATTCCTTTCTAGTGATACATCCTTTTTTTCCCATCACATGATCCCCTTGCTAAATTTTCCATGAGATGTTTCTGTGCAAAAGCTTATACCAAGTAGTTTGTATATTGAGCCTTGAAACTGAGCTAAGTGAATACCTTTTTTTATGATTTCACCATTATATTTCAATGTAGTGATCAGAAGCAGACTAATATAAAGAATGCCAAGGCCTAAATGGTATTATGAAAAATCAGTCTAAGTACCTTTGTGAGATTATTTTGAAGCCAAGATACAAGACAGGGGCAGCTTCTGTTACCCAGAGGATAGATGCCAGTATCTCTTTGCTCTAGAGCACTGGTTCTCAGCCTTCCTAATGTTAAGACCCTTTAATACAGTTCCAAATGTTCTGGTGGCCCCCCAACTGATGTGTAATTCCCCTCTGTATGTTATAAATATGTTTTATTGCCACTGGTTAATAAAGAATCTGCTTTAGCAGCGAAGAATATAACAAGGTGAGTAATCCAAGCAGAGAAATGCCATGAAGCTGCTGAAAAAGAAAGACACCAGAATCTTGCGAGTAGGCCACAGACTCATGGTGATACACAGATTAATAGAAATGGGTTAAGCTAAGATATAAGAGATAGCTAGGAACATGCCTGAACTGTTGTGCGATTAGTCGGGTCTGGGTGGTTTGGAAACGAAAGCACAGTCTCCAATTACACTTAATGATCAAAATTATTTTGTTGCTACTTCATAACTGTAATTTTCTATTGTTATGAATCATAATGTAAATAAATTACATTCAGAATATCTCATATCTGACCCCCAACTGGGTCACAACCCACAGACTGAGAACTACTCCAGAGTGATGTTCACAGGCACAGTAAAAACAGTGAGTGTATTAGAATAACACTCTCATTAAAGGACACAGGAGAAAATTTAAAGGACATGGATCAAGTGCGTTCTTCTACCACTGTTGCCATGCATTTAAAACACAGTAGTACTGTATTTCTAGAACAAAAGCATTACTTCAGGTAACACACCTAAGGGCCAGATCTGTGTCACAACACCCCGAGCACAGTTTCAAATGCTTCTCAAAATTCAACATGCCTCCTGTTAAAACTTTTATATACTCCTTGTATTTTGACAGTTTTGCAGAGTTTAATAAATGACTAAGCCTAAACATAGAAGTGGAAGAAATGAGGCTTATTTGTTTTATCACTGAATTAATAATTTTTCAGTTACTCACATTATTAAAATTAAAATTATAATGTAATTTTAGAACAGGATTATACTTAGCATATTTTAATATACAATGTTTGTGTCATCAGTTTTCTGAAACATATAATTATAATTCTCTTAGTTCATTTAGAATTGTATTAGTGACAATTTGTAAATTTGTTATTTGTCTGTAGGAAATACTGTCCTATGATTTAAATTAAAAATCTCCCAAGTGTTGAAATCATTAGTTAAATTTGCAAAACAAAATTATTTAAGATAATTACATTAATTAATATCACACAAAAATGTATTCAAATATATCCATGATATATATATATTTAATGATTCTAAGGATTTAACAAGAGCCTAGTTTGGAAAGACACTAGGACAAATCACAGGGTCCCAAATCTTCCTAAAGACATTTGACTAGAGACGAAATGCTAACAATAGTGGTAAATATGTTAGTTTCACATTAGGTTTTATTATAAACACTCCAGATATTTTAAATAAGCATTTTAAAATAAGTATTCTCTGTGGAAGACCAGTTCTTGATTGGCTCCTAACAATCCTATACTTCCCTTTCTACTTACTTGCTTGAGAGAAAAGGATAAACCAAGTTATCATATTTTTGGCAACAGTCCATACTGTCCTTAGGCATTATGACTAGTTAAAGGACTCTGGAATTACTCTATGATAACTCTAACAACAGAGAACAAATAGCCACAGATACAGCTAGTCTTGTGATATCTGCAGACATGTGTTGTACAGAAAGGATCCAAGATGACATCATCTCTTTGAATAATTTCAATAAGTATACAAAGAACACAAAAATAATAAAAGTAGCAGAGAGGTGGGGGAGAGGGAAATGATAGACCAGATCAGACACATTATTCTGCCAAAACTGACTGTGGTAGTCTCTGACCAGGGTAAAAAAAAGCAAACTCTATATAGTCAGCTCAATGATTATGAGGAATATTGGTCTGTAATAATCTTTGCTGAGTCTTTGGGTGATTTGGATAACAGGGTAAGTGTGGCCTCCTAAAATGAATTTGGCAATGATCCTTCTCTTTCTATTTTGTGAACTAATTTGAGTAATACTGGCATTAGCTCTTCTTTAAATGTCTGTGAGAATTTTGCACTAAAACTGTCTGGTCTTGAAATTTTGGGGTATGGGCAGGGACAGGGGAGCTTGGAAGACTTGTAACGACTGCTTCTATATCCTTAGGGGTTATGTGTCTGTTTAAATTGCTGACCTGATCTTGGATTAACTTTAATAAGTGGTATCTATCAAAAAATGGCTAAGAAGAAAAACAAATATGACAACTCTTGCTGGTGAGAATGTGGAACAAGGGGAACATTCCTTAACAGTTGGTGGAAGTGTAAACTTGTACAATCACTATGGAAAACAATATGTCAGTTTCTCAGAAATTTTGAAATTCATCTACCTCAATGATGTGGGAGTGTCATATATCAATCTGTTGATTTCATTGGTTAAGT
>JABTXL010016972.1:7934696-7957237 GCA_025134845.1 Neodon shergylaensis | reverse complement strand
AATACAATTTGTGTGTTGTTATTTCGGGGCATAAGCTAGCCGAGCAGGCAGCCGAGGTGCTGGGGACACAGCCCCGCCGCTCCTACTACAACACCTCAAGACCCACCTATCCATTCCTTGGCACAGACCTAAAGGATGTTACTTTTATCACAGGACACTTGGTCAACTATGTTCATAGCAGCTTTATTCCTAATAGTCAGAAAATGCAAACAACCTAGATTTTTCTCAATCTAAGTGTAGATAAAAAGTATGGTACAGTATCACTCATTACGAAAAAAAATGGAATCATGAAATGTGTGGGGAAGTGGATGGAACTAAAAACATCATCCTCAGTGAGGTAACCCAAACCCAGAAAGACCCAACATGGCATGTCCTCACTAGTGAGTGGATATTATTGGTAAAGTAAGGGAAATCCATGCTATAATCACAGATGTAAGAAGTTAAAAAACAAGTGGACCTCTAAATAGATGCATAAATATCACTGTAACACCGACATAGAATAGATATTGTGGGTGGAGGAGGGGGTGGGGGAGTGAGAACATTATAGTTTTGGTAGAGAGGGTTATGGAGGGAGAGACTACCAGGAGAGACAACAGGAAATGGTTAATTTGGTGCAATGCAAATTCCAGGAATATATGAAAGTGATTCTAGATAAAACTGTTAACAATGTGAGATTCCCCTCTGTATGCTGTGAATACCATTGGTTATTAATGAGCTGGCTTGGCCTGATAGGGTAGAACAAAGTTAGGTAGGGAAAACTGAATGCTGGAATAAAGGAGTAAGAGTCAGGGAAAAGCCATGGAGCTGCCACGAGAGGCAGATATGCTGAAACCTTGCTGGGAGGCCAAAAGCCTTATGGTAAAATATAAAATAATGGAACTGGGTTAAATTAAGGTGTAAGAGTTACCAGGTTCTGGCTATTATGAATAATGCTGCTATGAACATAGTTGAACAAATGCTTTTGTAGTATGACAGAGCATCTCTTGAGTATATTCCCAAGAATGGTGTTGTGGATCCTGGGGTAGGTTGATCCCGAATTTCCTGAGAAACTGCCACAGTGATTTCCAAAGTGGTTGCACAAGTTTGCATTTCCACCAGAGGAATTACTCCACAACCTCTCCAGCAAAGGCTATCATTGGTGTTTTTGATTTTAGCCATTCTGATAGGTGTAAGATGGTATCTCAAAGTTGTTTTGATTTGCATTTCCCTGATCGCTAAGAAGGTTGAGTGTCTTTTGGCCATTTGAACTTGTTTTGTTTAGAATTCTCTGTTTAGTTCAGTGCCCCATTTTTTGATTGGATTAATTAGTATTTTAAGGTCTAGTTTCTTGAGTTCTTTATATATTTTGGAAATCAGACTTTGTCTGTTGCGGGGTTGGTGAAGATCTTCTCCCAGTCAGTAAGTTGCCTTTTTGTCTTAATGACAGTGTCCTTTGCTTCTCAGTTTTAGGAAGTCTCATTTATTCAATGTTGTCCTTATTGTCTGTGCTACTGGGGTTATATGTAGGAAGTGGTCTCCTGTGCCCATCTGTTGTAGGGTACTTCCCACTTTCTCTTCTATCAGGTTCAGTGTGTTCAGACTGATATTGAGGTCTTAATCTATTTGGACTTGAGTTTTGTGCATGGTGATAGATATGGATCTAATTTCATTCTTTTACAGGTTGACATCCAGTTATGCCAGCACCATTTGTTGAAGATGCTTTCTTTTTCCATTGTATACTTTTAGCTGCTTTGTTGAAAATAAGGTGTTCATAAGTTTGTGGGTTAAAATCCGAGTCTTCTATTCGATTCCATTGGTCAACATCTCTGTTTTTGTGCCAACACCAAGCTGTTTTCATTACTGTAGCTCTGTAATAGAGTTTGAAGTCAGGGATGATAATGCCTCTGGAAGTCCCTTTACTGTATAAGATTGTTTTGGCTATCCTGGGTTTTTTGTTTTTCCATATAAAGTTGATTATTGTTCTCTCAAGGTCTGTGAAGAAATTTGTTGTGATTTTGATGGGGATTGATTTGAATCTATAGATTGCTTTTGGTAGAATTGCCATTTTTACTATGTTGATCCTCCCAATCCAATAGCAAAGGAGATCCTTCCATTTTCTGGTATCCTCTTCAATTTCTTTCTTCAAAGATTTAAAGTTCTTGTCAAATAGATCTTTCACTTCCTTGGTTAGTGTTACACCAATATATTTTATGCTATTTGTGGCTATTGTGAATGGTGATACTTCTCTGATTTCCCTCTTGTGTGTAGGAGGGCAACTGATTTTTGGAGTTGATCTTGTATCCTGCCACGTTACTAAAGATGTTTATCAGCTGTAGGAGTTCTTTGGTAGAGTTTTTGGGGTCGCTTATGTACAGTATCGTATCATCTGCAAATAACGAAAGTTTGACTTCTTCTTTTCCAATTTGAATCCCCTTGATTGCCTTATGCTGTCTTATTGCTATATTCAAAGCACTATATTGAAGAGTTATGAAGAGAGTGGACAGCCTTGTCTTGTTTCTGATTTTATTGGAATGGCTTTGAGTTTCTCTCCATTTAAATTAATGCTAGCTGCCGGCTTGCTGTATATTGCTTTTATTATATTTAGGAATGAACCTATATCCCTAGTCTCTTCAAGACCTATATCATAAAGGGGTGTTAAATTTTGTCAAATGCTTTTTGTGCATCTAAGGAAATGATCATATGTTTTTTTTTTCTTCAGATTTTTTATATGATGGATTACATTGATAGATTTTCATGCATTGAACCAGTCCTGCCTCTCTGGGATGAAGCCTACTTGATCATAATGTATAATTTTTTAGATGTGTTCTTGGATTAGGTTTGCCAGTATTTTATTGAGAATTTTTGCGTCAATGTTCATGAGTAAGATTGGCCTGTAATTCTCTTTCTTGGTTAAGTCTTTGTGTGGTTTTGGTATCAGGGTGACTGTAGCTTCATAAGAGGAGTTTGACAATGACTCTTCTGTTTCTATTTTGTGAAACACATTAAGGAGTATAGGTATTAGGTCTTCTTGGAAGATCTGGTAGAATTCTGCATTGAAACCATCTGGTCCAGGGTTTTTTTTTTTTTGGTAGGGAGGTTTCTGATGACAACTTCCAATTCCTCAAGACTTACAGGTCTATTTAAACTGTTCACCTGGTCTTGATTTAATTTTGGTATATGGTAATTATCTAAAAAAGTATCCATTTCTTTCACATTTTCAAATTTTGTGGCATACAGGCTTTTGTAGTAAGATCTAATGATTCTCTGAATTTCCTCTGCATCTCTGCTTATGTCCCCATTTTCATTTCTGATCTTATTAATTTGCATATTCCCTCTTTGCCATTTGATTAGTTTTGATAGGGGTTTGCCAATCTTGTTGATTTTCTCCAGGAACCAGCCTTTTGTTTCATTGGATTGTTTTGTGTGTTTCTATTTCGTTGATTTCAGCCCTCAGTTTGATCATTTCCAGTCTTCTATTCCTCCTGGGTGAATCTGCTTCTTTTTTTTTCTAGAGCTTTCACCTATGCTGTTAAGTCTCTAATGTGTGCTTTCTCCATTTTCTTTATGTGGGCACTTAGTGCTATGAACTTTCCTCTTAGCACTGCCTTCATAGTGTCCCATAGGTTTGGGTATGATGTGTCTTTATTTTCATTGAATTCAAGGAAGACTTTAATTTCTTTCTTTATTTCTTCCTTGACCCAGGGGTGGTTCAGTAGTTGACTGCTCAATTTCCATGAGTTTGTAGGCTTTCTGGGGTTAGAATTGTTGTTAAATTCTAACTTTTTTCCATGGTAATCCGATAGTACACAGGTGGTTACTACAATTTCTTTGTATCTATGGATGTTTGCTTTGTCAACAATTATTTGATCAATTTTTGAGAAGGTTCCACGTGTGCTGAGAAGAAGGTATATTCTTTTCTATTTGGGTGGAATGTTCTATAGATGTCTGTTAAGTCCATTTGGTTCATTACATCTGATAGTTCTCTTATTTCTCTGTTAAGTTTCTGTCTTGTTGACCTGTCCATTGGTGAGAGCGGAGTGTTGAAATCTCCTACTAATAGAGTGTGGGATTTGATGTATGCTTTGAGTTCTAGTAATGTTCCTTTTACATAAGTGGATGCTTTTATATTAGGGGCATAGATATTCAGGATAGAGACTTCCTCCTGATGAAATGTGCCTGTAATGAGTATAAAGTGTCCATCTCCATCTCTTCTGATTGATTTTAGTTTGAAATCAATCTTGTTAGATATTAACATAGCCACACCTGCTTGTTTCTTTGCTCCATTTGATTGGAAAACCTTTTTCCATCCCTTTACTCTGAGGTAGTGTCTGTTTTTGAGTTTGAGGTATGTGTCTTGCAAACAGCAGAATGCCGGATACTGATTTTGTATCCATTCTCCTAACCTGTTCCTTTTTATAGGTGAATTGAGTCCATTGATATTGATTGATATTAGTGACCAGTTGTTGTTTGCTCCAGTTACTTTTTTGGTGGTAGAGTTTGTGTGTTTCCCTTCTTTGAGTTGTGCTGGTGGAAGATTGTCAGATGCTTGTGTTATTATGGGTGTTGTTGGCTTCCTTGGTTTGTTATTTTCCTTCTAGTATTTTCTGTAAGGCTGAGTTTGTGGCAGTGTATTGTTTAAATCTGTTTTTGTCCTGGAATATCTTGTTTTCTCCGTCAATGGTGAATACAAGCTTTTCGGGGTATAGTAGTGTGGGCTTGCATCCATGGTCTCTTAGTGTCTGTAGCACATTTATCCAAGACCTTCTGGCTTTCATGGTTTCCATTGAGAAGTCAGGTGTAATTCTGATAGGTTTTCCTTTATATGTTACTTGACCTTTTTCCTTTGCAGCTCTTAATATCTGTTCTTTATTCAGTATGTTTTATGTTTTGATTATTATATGGCATGGGGATGCTTTCTTTTGATCCAGTCTATTTGGTGTTCTGTATGCTTCATGTACCTTCATAGGAATATTCTTCTTTAGGTTGCGAAAGTTTTCTTCTATAATTTTGTTGAATATATTTTCTGGGCCTTTGAGCTGTAATTCTTCTCCTTTTTCTACCCCTATTATTCTTAGGTTTGGTCTTTTTATTGTGTCCCAGATTTCCTGAATGTTTTGTGATGAGAATTTGTTGGATTTGCTGTTTTCTTTGATCAGAGCGTTTATTTTTTCTATGGTGTCTTCATATTCAGAGATTCTTTTTTCTATCTCTTATATTCTGTTGGTAATACTTATCTCTGTAGTTCCTGTTCATTTACCCAGAATTTCCATATCCAGCCTTCCTTTGGATTGTGTTTTCTTCATTACCTCCATTTCATTTTTCAAGTCTTGAACTGTTTCCCTTACGTGTTTGCTTGCTTTTTCTTGTTTTTCTTGGGTACCTTTGAGAGATTTATTAATTTCATCTACCTTTTCATTTGTCATCTCTATTTATTTATGGCAGTTTTTCACCTCCTATTTAAGGTCCTCAATTATTTTCATAAAGTTCCATTTAAAGTCTATATCTTCTATTTCTTCTGGAGTAGGGTGTTCAATTCTTCTTGTTTCGGGATCCTTGGATTCTGGTGATGTCATGTTGCCTTTCAGGAATGCTTGCATTGGCGCCTGCCCGTCTCTTCCTTCAAATGGAGCCAGGAAAGTCTTGGTGTCTTGGTCCAGTCTTTACTCTGACTGACTCTCTGGGTGGATCTCCTCAGTGCAAAAGCAGGAACTATTCCTGTCCATCCAGATGGAACTCCTCAGCATCATCCAGATGGAACTCCCCAGCACTGAAACAGGGATGCCTGGTATGCCAAGGGCATCACAGACAAAAGGGTGAATATGGGGGCAGGGCGGGGTCGAATAGAACACAACAGACCCTGCAGCACAAGCTGAAGTTGCCGTACACCCTTGCGCGGACCTTCAGGCCTTCCTGGGAGGCAGACACTCACCCCTCTGGGTAGATGGCCTTAGTCCAGGAGCAGGAAACTGTCCTGAAGCCAAGGACCTTGCAGACAATAGGGCAGGCTTTGGGTCAGGCAGGGTCCTGGGGGAGGATGGGCTGTGCTCTCTTCCGGGACAGGCCGCCCTGGGATAGCTCATAGTCACCCCTCCGGATGGAACTCCTCAGCACTGAAACAGGGATGCCTGGTATCCCAAGGGCACCACGGAAAAAAAGGGAGAATGTGAGGGCAGGGCAGGGTCGAGTAGAACACAGCAGACCCTGCAGCACAAGCTGAAGTTGCCCGCACTCCCTTGTGGGAAACTTCAGGCCCGCCTGGGAGGCAGATACTCAACTCTCTGGGTGGATCTTGGCTAACTCTTACATCTTAATTTTACCCATCTCTATTAATCTATGCATCATCATGAGGTTGGGACCTACCAGCAAAGTTTCAGCTTATCTCTCTCTAGCAGCAGCTCCATGGATTCTCTCTGACTCTGCCCTTCTTCTTCCCAACATTCGGTTTAATTTTTCTGCCTAGTTATGTTCTGCCCTTGCCATAGGCTCAAAGCAGTTCTTTATGCATTAACCAATAATAGCAACACATAGATTAAACAAAAAGGAAGGTTTTAACTTTAACATAGTAAAATTTCATATGACAAAACAGGAATTACAAGCAATAATTACAGTTACAATATTTATTTTATCTTTTATCATAACTAATGAAAACTATAACTATACTTTTTTCAACTCTATCAATGACTCCAGAAGGATATAATTTTACCTAAGTAAACAGGAAGTAAATTGTAAACAACTTCTAAAACTCTAGAATTGACAGAGACATCTTGCTTCTTGGATAGTCACCCAATGTTCTTCTGTACCATTGGGACATCCATCTTCAGCCCACAGGCCCATAGTATCCAGAAGAATTTTCCATGAAGCAGGAAATTTTAAGACAGTTCCACCTATATAGGCAGATTGTCAGTCACTTTCTTCTGTGTTCTGCAGAACATCTAGCAAACTCTTTCGTATAGCAGGAACCCCAAAGGACCATATCACTTTTAGAAAAGCTCAGTAATCATTTTTCTGTGGCTCCTGCATGTCCAGTTCAGCAGTCCTGGCAGAAACAGTTTCTTGTCCAAATGGCTAGTAAACTCCATAAGGAGCCCCTTCGATGCCTATCTTCCTCTTGAAGTAATTGGTGCTGTCAAAAGAAGATGTCTCTTATTGTCTAGAAAATTCCTAAGTTGTTAAAATATTTTAAATGCCATACTCTGAAGGTCTCTGAAAGATTTGAAGAATACTTGTCCATCTGAAATACATCTCTGTATATCTAGAAAATCTAAGTAACATAACTACAATCTTGACTATTATAGATGATTATCTATTAACCTATATTTCTTAATTATATATAACATTTTAAAATGAACTGCAAAAACACAATACCTTAATCAAAAGCAGAAATATACATGTACGGTATAACAAAATTTACCTTAATTTTGTATCAATAAACCAAGATCAATACCAAAGCAAATTATTCACTTTTATAGCACATCCCCCTTTAAATGTAAACAAACAATTATCACAATATTTGGGAATATGGGCATAGTTTTACCCAAACTGCTACCTGCTGTTTGGGGGCAGTGTTAATCAGGTCTTTTATGGTATATCCTGTGTGCTAGATTTATCTCAGTCAGCAGTTGGGTGAAGTAATTTTTTGCGGGTGTTGACCTTTCAGGAGCTAGTTTTAGGACAGCCTCCAGAACTACAGAGAAACATGTCTTGAAAAACTAAGAAAACAAAAAAAATTACTTCTCTTATACCTTACCTATTTTTGTCTCTGTGGTACTTTTCATTGAATATATGTTTATCTGAATAATGTTTAAGTTTGCCACAATGAACAATAAATTTTTCTGCATTTATCTTTGAAGTTTCTATTAAGAAGATGGGGCCTCACAACAACAAAACCACCTAGTTGATATGATGTCATTATGCTGATAGCACCACTTTAAGATTTGTTTTGGGTTACAAATTGCTCATGAGGATTAAACTTAGCTAACAGAGATGGTTCAGCTTCTTAAAATGTTCTGGCCAGAATTTAAATAAGAACTTCAGAAAAATCTTACCAACACTCAGAGACTATCTGCAATTATACCTGACAGTAATTCTGAACCTTAATCATTATTTTAGCTTTTACAGGATCCCATAAAAATAACATTGCCCATATGACAGCTGAAAGAAATCTAGAAAATGGCATCGCCCTATGAACAAAGTTTGTCCTCTGTGTTAGGGACATTTCTTAGGGTTGGTAATAACTGATGTGGGGTTGGGTATGGAAATAAAGTAGGGTCAGGCATTTCTTTTGAAGAAACAATTAAGAGGAATGGATGGGATGGGATAATGGATAGATTAGTGTGAGTTTACTCACACTAATGATAATGGTGAGTAATTTTGAGATTACTTATGAGCTATTATTTATAGATAATTTACATTAGTATAGATTATTATACATTGAAACAAATTCAAATTATATTTGTTATACTGGATATGCTCCTATTTCTGTTTACAATATTTGTACAAGCCGGGCAGTGGTGGCACACGCCTTTAATCCCAGCACTCGGGAGGCAGAGGCAGGCGGATCTCTGTGAGTTCGAGACCAGCCTGGTCTACAGAGCTAGTTCCAGGACAGGCTCCAAAGCCACAGAGAAACCCTGTCTCGAAAAACCAAAAAACAAAAAACAAAAAAAAAAAACCAAAACAATATTTGTACAACTATGCAAAGTTATTTTGTCTTATTATATGTGTTCATGTTTTTACTTCTGACTAAGATACTATGTATATTGATGCAATTTTAGGATAAAATTCTCATATGGCATTCTAAATTTCTAACTCTGATAAAGATATTTATATATTGTTTATCTTTTGAGATCATTATCATCATTTGCTGCACATTTGTTTAAATATTGTTTAAAATTTTAATATGAATCCTTAGTCTTTAATCTATGTAGGTATTTAGAATTACAGGCCAAGTCATCTATGTTTGTCACACTTATAGTTAGACTAATCAGGTTCTTTAGATGCATAGAGATTGTATTCCATATACATGAGTAATCTTCAAACACTTTATAGAATTGTAGAATATGTTGGATATTGTTGACATAAGACATGATTGCCCCTGACTGCAACGTTCTTTCCCAAGAGAATTCTGGGCACTGAAGACACTCCACTGGTAGCTTGTTTTCTTGTTGCCAAAACTGGCAATGGGCAAAGAACTCTCCATGCCTCGACTACTGACAAAATGCATAGTGTCCAGACTGGGCAAGCAGAATACAAGAAAAAAAAAACTGCCAAACATTGCCAAGACAGGGTTAAATGTTTGTTTTTTTCCCTCTAATTTTCTGCCTCTGAAAATGGTCTCTCAGATACTATAGGCCTTAACAGTGTTGGTTGCCCCAGTGTTGCAAATGAGATTTTGGGTGATTGCCCAGCTAGATGGTTATATCTGTTGTTTCTTGCACCTTTTGGAAGTTGCTTAACTTTATTTCCTGTTTACTCAAGTAATATTTCCCTTCTCAGGTCTTTGACAAGGTTGAAGATTAGATAGTCATAGTTACTTTCCTCTAATGACTTAACCAAGCCATTTTTAGTATAAGGCTTAGACTTCTTTGGATAGGATAGCTATTGGAACACTTCACATGTTTCTTGCTTGATGTTCATGTTGGTCGTATTTCTAATTTTTTATGTATAATTTTGTCTCTTCCTTTCCTTGGGCAATACTTGATACTTGTTCTTATTGTATATAGTTTTGTACAAGGCTTAGAACTCTCTTATTTAGACAAAAGGGGGGGAGGTGCTAAGGAAACTCCTTCAGCCAATAGCCTTTAAGATACTGGCCCAGTTTGGGAATGATAAATGCAGATGAAAAGCATGCAAAGCTGGATTTGGTTCCACTTCCCAGTGCATGCAGAGGACTGCAGATTGCTACATTCTATGAGTTTATCCCCAAAGAAATAAACCTTTGTATAGTCCATTTTGTGCTATTGTGGTATTCCTTTGTATGACAAAATTGTCATTTAATATAGATTTTTATACTGGACAATATCAGTTCTCAACAATGATTTATTTCCTATATATATGTTTACTATCTCAAATCAGATAAATATCTTGTTAAAATAAGTTTTAACTGAGCAACATTTGATCATAAACAGCATCCATCACTGCTGTATTTTAAATATAATTTAATTTGAAATACTAAAATTTTAATGATTAGTTTTGCAAACAAAATAGCAACTGACAATTTGTAATAATAGCAATTAATGTATTAAGAACCATAGTTTTATAACACTAACATTATTCTTAAATAGAACTTAAATTTCATGTTTATTTTTATTTTATTTTACAAGAACTGATATTAGTTTATGTAATATAGTTTCTTACTATTGTTGAACCCCAGGTTTATACTATTTTTGATAGAGTGTTTTCCTGTGTAACAGTCCTGGCTGACCTGGAACTTACTTTGTACACCAGGTTGTCCTTGAACTCACTGAAATTCACCAGCTTCTGTCTCCCAAATGCTGCGATTAAAAGCCTGTACCACCACTGCCCAGTTAGGTTTATTCTGTACAGTGAAATTGAAAAGTCTTTTGACAATTTATATCTTTATACCTAGAAATAACATGTATCCTGAAATAGTATTTGTATGTCGAAGAAATAAAGGCTTTAAGTGTTTTCTTGTATCCAAACTTTATATTACCAATAAACAATCTGGGAAGATGGTAGAGTAGGAAACACAAGGTATCTGTTTTTTCAGACAGTGTTTGAATTGGTAGAAACTGACAGATGTAACAATTTTGTCTCTGGAAATCTACTGAAGAGATCGTGGCAGCCAAAAAAAAAGGCTGACTTGCAGAGTTAACTCCTAACAGTCAATTTTAGCAGTTGGTACAATAGAGGATGCCCATGTATTAACTCAGAACACCTATATGTATCCTGGAGCAGCTGGTGGAAGCCTGTGAAGAGTAGGAATACCCTCTTCCTAAGGGAAGACATTTTTGCTCTGAGTAGCAATGATAGTAATAGTAGTACCTGTGATCAGCAAAATGCAAAGCTGTGCTGGGTGTACTTACTTTTGTTTCAAGCCCCTTCCCTCTGGAAGAAATGAGTTCTGGTATATAAAGTCCAGTATATATTTTTCTCTTTCGTCTTTGATTTTTGTCTTTTTTCTCTTTTGAGAGCCAGTGACTAAAGACTAAAGCTCTTGGAAGTGGATGAATATAAAAGGAAATCATCTTTAAAAAGTCTCCACACTAATTTCAAGAGACAAAAAATGTTAAAACTAAATCTCTTATATGACCCAAGTATATAATACTCCTTGTCATATTCCCAGAAGGATCCTACCCAACAGATATTTGATCATCCACACATTGCCACACTATTCAGATATGAAACAGAAACAAACTGAAAGTCCTTCCTTCATCTGATGAGTGAATAATGAGGCATGGACATCAGCAAGGTTAAATCATAAAATGTGCAAGTAATTGTATGGAATTAGAAAAATACCATTTTGAGTTAGAACCAGGACCAGAAAAATAAACTATCATGTCTCTAATCTTTGATTTCTATCTCCAAATACCCAGAAGTAATTATATAATCTGGAATAAACACAGAAATCATAGAAGTAAGAGGTGAGTAGGAGTGCTAAAGATGATAGTAGCAGATGTCAAGTATTATAAAGAAAGTTAATGGGAGAAATGGGGAGGTTTCAAATGATAATGGAAAAGAGGCCAATACAGAAGGAATAGTAGAGAAGAGGGAAAACACTAAAGATGCTTGGAAAAATCCACAAGTAATCACATTTTTTTTAATTTGGCTAAAATTACATATAAGTGTGTATGTGTGTGTGTATGCGCGCACATGCCTGTGCATGTGTAGTCATGCTACTTGAGATGAAAAGTCTGCTAAGAGTACCATAGACTCATAGATTATCTAGCAAAAACACAGTAATAACCTTAAAAATTCTCCTTGTTACTTAGAGAAATTTAAGAGATTCCACAAAGCAGTATGGATTATTTTTCTTGCCTTTAGTTTCCTTCCAGAGTTTGAAAGTAAATGCCAATTGCTGAGGACACCATCCACTCCCAACATAGGACTCAAAGGATCTGAACTGGATCTGATCTGAAAGCCTCTTCCTTGAGTACTAAATTTTATAGTACCAGATGTTGTATGCCAGCTGTCAAGGGGGGGGGCGGATAGCACATAATCCTACCTAGTTGTTTTGTCGACTAAACTACAGCAATGATGAACAAGGCAAGATATTCCTATTGCAGTACTGTCATCATAACTGACAGTTGCTTTGTTTACGAGCTACCCAACCAGCACAGAGATCTGATCTCAGCACCAGGAGAGCCATCACTGGGGTGAGTGAGTTTCTGACCCCTTATACTTCCTGGTCTTCCTGCAGGGGCTATACTCCCCGGATACTGCCTCTCTCTTCCTATCCCACCCAGCTTGCATCCAGAACCAACACACCTTCTGCCTCCCTCCCCTCTTTGGGCACATAACATCACCCAGCTCAGCCTGTTGGGGCGCTGGGAACGAATGGTGAGGGCAACCGGGCAGGCAGTAGTTCCTTTGTTTCAATAGCCTGCCTGCAGCAAGCAAGATAGGCCCTTTGGTTATGAGCTACCCAAGCAGCATAGAGATCTGATCTAGGCACCAGGAGAGCCATCACTGGGGAGTGACATCACTGGGAAGGTACATCAGTGGGCAAGGAGACCTGCTCCTGTAAAAGAAGATCCATAGGGGAGAATTTGGAGGAAAAGATGGGCAGGCGCCAATGCAAGAATTCACCCAACAATCTGAAAAACAACATAAAACCACCAGAACCCAGCGACCTCACAACAGGAGGATATGAACACCTTAATCAAGAAGAAGTAGAAAAAAAATGACTTTATGAAAGTGATAGACGCCCTTAAACAGCATGTAAAAAATGCCCTTGTAGAAATGGATGAGAAGTATAACAGAAAATTTGAAGAATTGAATAAATCAGTGAATGATACCCTAGGAAACCAAGTAGCATGACTACACACCAGCACAATTACTAAATGTATCTTAAATATTTATCCTTATGACCTCAGATATGTGTAGCTTTCAACCCTCATCAAGTAGCTTCTCCTTGCTATTGTAGGAGAACATTATAAAATACCACAACTCTGGTTAAAATACAGAGGCAAATGATCATGGTGTGCCCAGCCCCAACAGGTATATATGAAACATAATATTTGTGCCTAGGCCTCAGGGAACATTGTAGAAGAGGGAGAGGAATGATTGTTAAGAATTAGAGGACAAAGAAGCCTCGTGGGGGATCTTAATTATTTAGAAATAACAGGGGAGATATATCCATGACACAGCATCAATATGTCTGCCTAAACTGGCTGTTTTTATATAGTTATGCATTTATATATCTATATAATAATAACAAAGAAAAAGAAACCATGGGAGTAGTATAATCAAGGATAGGAGTGAGGATAGAAAAGTGGGGAGTTAATGTAATTTTAATTTAATTTTAAAACGTTAAGTAGCTAGTTCCAGGACAGGCTCCAAAGCTATAGAGAAACCCTGTCTCGAAAAGACAAAAAAAAGAAAAAAAAAGTAATATATTTGAATTAAAATACAAAATTATCAATTCACTGCACATGTTCAGACTTAATACGGAGAGAAAAAGATCTTAAACTTATATACCACAGGGAGAACCTTGGCAGAGAAAAAGCCCATACTAGTTAAAAAGTGACAAATTTCACTAAGGATGAGAAATTCATTCAAGACTATTTTTATACACCAGATACAAATAGCCAGTTTTGAATAAAACTAAAAATCTGACAAAGAAACAAGGAAAAAACAAACATTCAAAGGATAAAAATAAGCCAAAAGAAGCTAATCTTGAGAAAGAAGTAATGGAAAACTTACTTCCAAAATATTTTAAAATAACTATAAGGTTGCTCAAAAAAAATAGATGATGTGAAGAAGGATAAAGGAGGAAACATCAGGAGGGGTAGCTAATAACAAAGGACATTTGAAAGATCATATGGAGAGCCACTACTATGCAAGATTTCTAAAATTTGTACATAATAAAAAGTATCAAAAAAGAGTCATCGAATAATTGGGTAAAGTATTCCCAATAGACATCATATGCCACCAAGTAAAACCTCTAGTGGCAGGTGGGCTACATCTTGTTGAATGCCCTGCATCTTGTTGAGTCATTGGACAACGGGCCCAATGGAAATCCCAAACACTATCAGCTACTGTCAAGGCTATTGATACTTTCTACAACTACTTACAAAGTCCTATTACAGAACATAGCATTTATGTCATCAAACACAGAGAAATAGAGCCGCTGACTTTCTAGAACCTTCATTTCAACTAACTAGAATTCAGAATCATTCTCAAAATAGTATGTATGGGCCGGGCGATGGTGGCGCACGCCTTTAATCCCAGCACTCGGGAGGCAGAGGCAGGCGGATCTCTGTGAGTTCGAGAGCAGCCTGGTCTACAGAGATAGTTCCAGGACAGGCACCAAAGCCACAGAGAAACCCTGTCTCGAAAAACCAAAAAAAAAAATAATAATAATAATAATATGTATGGAAGAATATCAAGAACTGTGGCCAAATAGAACTAACTTTCAGAATGTAAAGGTATCTCAACATATTTAAATTAACTGTTTAGATAAAAATCATTAACATAAAGAAAGGAAATTAAAGCAAAGATTCCTCTCAACCAATGAACTAAAATAAATCATGTTTGACAAATTTCAACATTCATTCATCAGCTAAGGAGAGAGAGGCTATGTTAGGAACCAGGAAATATTGTCTCTTTTGGGCATTGGTTTAAATACAGTATTAGAAATTCTAGCCGAAACAATTATGCAAAGAAAAATGTTAAAGGTACTCATATTAAGCATAAAGTAACTTTGTTTTCATATTATATGATGCTGTATAAAAAACTAAACTAAAAACAAATAGCTATAGAAGTAGTCTTTAAATTTCTCATACAGGATAATAAATTTAACACAAAATTGCTAGCTATACATTATATTGTATCAATATGCATCTGCAACAACTTAAAGATATTAATAATTTGAATTCAAGTAATTTGAATATTATAACTTAAGATCATCAAAAGACTTTTTGAAAAGCTTCACAAAGTTTTAATGGAATACTGAGATAACACTAAAAAAATAAAACTTAAGATTCACCATTATTAATTTCAAAATGCTCTAGATAATTACATAAATCAAAACACCATAGCTCTACATACAGATACTTAAGTGCAGCAAACCATAAACTTGTAACAACATGATCAAAAGATTTTCTTCAAGGATACCAGGATGGATCAAAGCAATATTTTCAGGAGATGATGCTGAAAAGAAAAGATGTATATGCAGGTACAGAAAAATGAAGTTGAACATTGTATTGATTAGTGTATATTTATTAAGTTTAAATTTTGCAGTTTTCAAGTCTTATAGTGGAATATTAGCAATACCCACACATTAGTATAAATGCAAAAGCCATTGAACTATACAATTAAAAATTTTAACATAGTATGTTTATTTTACCACTGAAAATATAAAGAGAAAACCTTAATTAGAGACTTAGACAAAATAAGTGTGTGTGCCCCCTATAATCCTAAATCTGCTTCACAAAGTATCAAAGCTGTTTCTTGTGAAAACAATGGCAACTGATCAATAAAAGCAAATAAATCATATAAATGATATTTATAAAATTAATAAATATTTTTGGATAATTTTAATAAAAGAAATAATCAGAGATAAAAATATGAAATGCACTTGGTAAAATAACTTTGTTTTCACATGACATATAATAAAATTAATATCTATCATCACCTATTTTTGGGAATCTAATTTACAAAACTGGAAGACACTACTAAAGAGATAGAAGAGAATAAAATAAGTTCCCATGTTTAAATTTTTTGACAGGGTACTGTGCCAACCAAACTTGGGCAACATTTCTTCTGAGTCTGAAAGTTGGGGAGTGCCTTCTATGCCCTGTTCACTATATGACTTATTTGTCATTTGGTACTAGCATATCACTTAACTAGGTAAATATATAATGAAAAATATATACTTAAAGCAGTCAGCTCCCACACAAAATGTCTCAAAACTTAAAGAAGTTGTCAAAATAAATACCATATTTTTCCAGTCATTTAAAACTTTTTCTTGAGCAGCAAAACAGCCAGATATATCTTCTAACTTTAATTCCAAGATAAACGTTCCTGCAAATGTATAGACAAATTATCACAAAATCCAGGGAAGTAAAGGCTATCATCCAGAGAAAACAAATATTATGTGAATGATTGTATGCTATGTTATCAAATGGTAGTTTGTTTAGTTTCTCAAACATTAATAAAAATAGAAACAACCACTATTTGGATTAATTAAACTTTCAATTAATAAATGTGCTTCAATTTGTTACCAAAACATAGTCAAATTGTATGGTTTGATTTCCTGTCATTCTCACTGGTTTACAGATTAATCTAAAATTAATAAAGACAACATGTTTCTAATGAATTGATTATATTACAGTTTCAAAATAATTTATTCTGCTTTATACAAAAGATAGCATTCATGGAATTAAAATGAAACAGAGAAATTATTTTGAACTTTTAATAAATGTAAAAACTGAGCATTGTATTTCTATATCCTAAGACTGAGTAGAAGAGAAAAATCAATTAATTTATCCACTAAGAAGCACAGTTATCATTACATTTCTAGCAAAATAAAAGCATAGCTCATAAGAATGTTGTCTTAGGTAGGAAGAGTATTTTCTTCCTTGAACAAAATGTTCTTCTACCTAAAGGAAAAAAATTCTGTCTGAAAACTTTTATTTTGTATATCAAACCTATGCTTAATGTTTTTGTCAGTTGCTCTCATGAACTTGGGGACATTGCTCACCTATGACAAAATCCCCAATACTATATGAAATTAGGAGAAAAGATAGGTTTGGGCTACTTCTATTTTATTCTTTGATCATCATTTTTTTAATTAAGGACTGGGGTAATTTTCCTTTTCCATACTAAAGGAGGAGCTTGATCATTGAGTTTGTGATCAAGTTGTACTTAAATTTCCATTGTATGAGTATCTATTTGCGGTCTACAGCATGAAATGAGACAGTTTGTAGGGCTGAAGACTTAAATTTCTTGGGAATAATTTGATTTTAACTGTAAGAATTTCAATATTGAACAAGCAGTTTCTGCTGCATAATCATAGGTGTGTTGAGGATAGCTTCAAGTATGATGGCATATATATATAGAAATGAGGAGTTTGTACAGTAAGGGACTGGGTAAGACACATGAATTTTCCAAGAAGGGAAAATAGATTAGATTTTATGGATGATCTGGAGTTTTGGGAAAGTTCAAATGGGGAGATCAAATGGGGAAAAGGGGGAGAACATGAGGAGAGACAGCAAGAATTGAGGCGAATTTGAAGGACAGTATGGAAACCTAGTGCAGTGGAAACTTCCTAAAAATATGAAGGTGATCCAAATGATGTCTCAAAATAGTGGGGAAGATGGAATCCCTGCTGGCCTTCTCTTTTCAACAAACTAGACTTCTAGTATAGCCTGCCAAATAAGAAGCACAAACCCCAACAAAAACATAAAATCTTAAGCTACAATGATTTCCTATCTGCAAAATATGCTCAAGCAATGGTGGAACAAAGCTTGTAGGAGTAACCAACCAACATTTGATTTGATTTAAGGCCCACTCCACAAGATAGACCCCACTGCTTAGGTGGCCCAGAACCAGAGGCTAGATAAGCCAGGGACTTGCAGTAAAACCAAGTATTACTGCTATAATAATGGAATATAGCAATACAATAGATCTAATGACATTCTGGAAACTCATTCCTGAGTCATCATCAGAGAAGCATACTCCTGAAGCATATGCAGATAAATATAGAATCCCATAGCTAGAAAATATGCACTGAGAGACCTAGGAATACACAGCTTTTGTGGAATACTATTTTGGCTAGGCAAAGACGTAATATATTTCTCTAAGTTGCATTTGTTTAATTATATAAAGATGTGTTGCGTTTGTTTCACCTTGCCTGCCTAATGCAACTGCTTTAGCTAATAAAATGTTAAGCAACTATTAACTAGTCATACGAGGGGTAGATGGTGTTGGTGGGAAGAGGGAATAAATTGGAGAGAATGAGAGGAAAAGAGAGAAGAGAATGAGAAAGAGAGGGACATACCCAGGGCCAGAAGCTAGGCAGTCACCAGCAAGATATGAAGGCAGAGGGAAAATAAGATATTCAGAATGAGAGAAAGTTTAAAAGCCCTGAGACAAAATCAAAGATAAAGAGAAACAGGTTAAATTATAAGAACTAGCAAGAAACAAGCCTAACCTAAGGCCAATCATTCATAACTAATAATAGGTCTCCATGTTGTGATTTGGGAGCTCATTGGTGGCCCAACAGAGCCTAAGTAAGTTGTTTTCTTCAAATTTCTGTCCTCGTGGCTCAGAGAACCCTATTGAAGAGGAGGGAAAATTTATATAAAACCTATAGACAATGGAGGACACCAAGATAACAAGTCCCCATAAATTAATAGGGTCAACACATTTATGAAGTCACAGAGACTATGGTGGCAAGCATTGAGCCTGTATGAGTCTGCACCAGATTAGAACCTAGTGCTGAAAGGGGAAGTGAACACAGTCCCCATCTTAATTCAGAAGGTATTTTCCTTGATAAACACTTGAAATTAAATTTTAGCTTTCTGCAATGTAGTCTCACTGGGGAAACACACTACTCTTAATTGTAGAGTATGCGCCCCACTGTAGTGGCCAACAGAAAAAAAACAAAAACAAAACTCAATGGGATCCTTGGAAGTTTCTTGTCTCATCATCTTGTGTTGGTGATTTTTTAATTTTTTTTCTTTTTAAATGTTTTGTTTTATTTACATATTTCTCTCTCTCTCTTTTTTAACCCTTCAGGCCCTATATTATGGCTTCCAGTTTTGCATTTTAATTGGGTTTCTGAGTGTGTAATCAAGTGTACTCTTGGATCTAAATCCATTTCTTGGGCCATTTCATGGGTTCTTTTCCTTTTATATATTTGTATTGTTCTATTATAATCTGTTAGTTTTCATTTCATCTTATTATATTTTATTATTTTCTGATGAGATAAAGAAAGGGGGTGAATTTAGATGAGAAGTTGGAAGGAACAGTCTGGAGCATAATTAAAGGAGCCTGTAGTTAGGATATCCTATATGTGAAAAACATGTATTTTCTGTAAAAGAAATGTAAATATGAAATATAATTGGTCAACAAGGGAAATCATCTTTTAAATGTCTTACCTTATTGGATTTATATATTTCTGCTGATATATCTAGGGCTTCAGTAGAGAAAAAAGTCACCATCAACAACTAGAAGCCATGGATTGCTACATATTTCACAACTAAGGAACAAGAGGATTTTATCTTGTAAAAAATCTTACCATTAGAATATCAGAGAAAGCTATAAAAATTTCACTGTTAGTATTTGTTTTGCTAGAACATGAAAATTAAATGGTAAATTAATTAATTAGGTGATTCTCAAAAGAATAATCAGCATTTTCACCTGATAGTTATACTCACATGTAAAATTGTTTGTGTAATTTTTATACAGTTGGTATGCAATAAAATTTTCTGCAAAGTAATTAATTGTCCAAATGACTATTACATGAATAAATGTTCAGATAATCAACAACTTATAAAATTCCATCGCCTTTTTTTTTAGTGTATTTTATTTAATTTTTTTTATTAAAGATTTCTGTCTCTTCCCCACCGCCGCCTCCCCTTTCCCTCCCCCTCCCCCAATCAAGTCCCCCTCCCTCGTCAGCCCAAAGAGCAGTCAGGGTTCCCTGCCCTGTAGGAAGTCCAAGGACCTCCCACCTCCATCCAGGTCTAGTAAGGTGAACATCCAAACTACCTAGGCTCCCACAAAGCCAATAGGTGCAGTAGGATCAAAAACCCATTGCCATTGTTCTTGAGGTCTCAGTAGTCCTCATTGTCCGCTATGTTCAGCAAGACCGGTTTTAACCCAGGCTTTTTCAGATCGAGGCCAGCTGGCCTTGGTGAGTTCCCGATAGAACATCCCCATTGTCTCAGTGTGTGGGTGCACCCCTCGTGGTCCTGAGTTCCTTGCTCGTGCTCCTTTTTAACATTAATATGGCAGACAGAATTTTTCCTGCTTTCCCCTTACAGTCTCTGTTCTAGCTAAACAGTACTGAAACAAATAGTGAAAACTAACTCTGAAAGACAAGGAGTATGTTAACTCCAATTCTCTATGGTTCTCCACTGCTGAAGTTCTGTAACTAACATAACACCCCAGGACTAGGTGGTCTCTGTTGTCTTGCAGTGTTAGTTATTTCCATTACTATAAGGAGTACTTTGGCTTAAAGCTTTGGAAACTCTCATAATGATAAGTGGTCATTTCCATGAAGTGAGTTGTACAGAAGTGATTTATAGTAGGCATGTGTATTGAAGCATACCCCTTGACTTTATGACAGAATAAGCAAAGACAGATGGGATGTGGCTGTCTCCCTCTGTTCCCAAGGTCTACTCACTACTTTCTAGCACTGGCTCTAAATATTTTTAAACTTCATTGTTTTCCACTGGTACACCACCAAAAGTAAATACATGAACAAGTAACAAAAACAGCAAAACAAAAGCAGAAATAAGACAGACAGGAGACTCATGGAGGAACTCCCTTAAGTACTAAGGATAGTCAGAGAATAAAAATATTACATCTACAATTATTCTCTGTGATTCCTTTTTCTATTTTTTTTTTTTGGACTGTGGTTCCATATTTTCAAGTTTTTTCATCAAAAGGAATCTTATATTAGTGGATTTAGGTGGCTTTTTGCTATTGCTGTCATTGAAGTAGAGACACAGCTCATTCAGTAGTGGAATACCCTGCAAAATACATTTCCCTGGGTCTTGAATACATACAGCAATGCACTGCTATTTCCAGTTCTTTAGTAATTCAACTTGGTGTAGTATTCTCCAAAGTACACCTGAACTTTGAAAAAATATGTAAGCCAGCTACATAGTATTTTAAAGTTAATTTGCTGACAACATTCATTAGTTTGCAATGGATTCTTATAGAGCCACAATTGCTTATCAAGAGTCAATAAGAAAATAATGTTACTGCAATAAGATCAGAGATAAGTAAAATAAAATGAAGTGAGTAAGAGATTTATTTGAAAGCTGAAGAACCCAATAAGCATTTAATGAAACCCCTTTTAAGACTTCCTGTTACATTTGGTTGTTTGATTTTTATTTTAGAAGTTCTCACAGAAATTTCCATCCTCCTCTAACTCTTCAGTAACATCTCTGTAATGAGGTGAATCGACATCAGATGTTTGACCTTGTAAGTAGTAGACACAAATATGAGTAGGATAACTGATATATCTATCACTTCCTGCCATGTTACCTTGAGATAGGCTGTGTCAATAAACTTAGAGGTAGTCCGGCCACTAACAAAACCCAGAATTCCTGTTCCTCAACCATTCACTCCTGAGTGACAGGGTTATGTAATCATGTGACATCACCTGGCTTTTTGCATGGTTTTCATAGATTTGAACTCAGGTCCTCAAGTGTGCATTGAGCCATCTTTGCAGCCCCATGACCCACTTTTGTTAGATCCAACTAATACAACTAATGCATCTCTCTCTTCAGATACAGATCAAGACCTCTGAATGATGCTTCCTTTTACCGTGAATCAAGACATAGTAGTTAGGTCTACTTTTGTTTTGCCCTTCTATAGTAATGTAATATATATTGTTATTTAAGATATTTATATATAAATAGCTTATGCTTCTCGTCAAACTCATTTAGCCACTTAAAGATGAGTGTGATGTCTTAGGCTGTGTACTTACAAAAATCCTGAGACCAAGGAGAAAGGCATTCTAACCACATGCTTCAAGTTGTGTTTCCTGACTTAGGTTCAATTTAAAGGCAAGCTACTTTTCTGTTTCTTTCATTGATTATTTCTCTGCCTTCAATTAAGTAAGAGATTATGAAGTTGAATAGTACCTATCCAGATATTTAATATTTATTTTGTGTTATTTTGCATGAGATTTGTCTATAAAGCATCAACATTATGAAATTCTTGTATACTTATTTTTAAAATGTTGTAACAATAATAATTCATATCAAATTAATTATATCTGTTCCTTACAGCTTGAACATGAACTTTCTGAAATATATATATATATATATATTTGGTACAATTGGTACTTGCTTAGAATTTTAAAAGTTTAGTCCCATATTACATTGTTGGGGAGCATGAGCATGGAGGCATGGAGGCAGATATCATGCTAGAAAAGTACCTGAGCATTCCACATCTTTATTCATAGAAATCAGGAAGACTGTGATACTGGGACTGGGTTGGTCTCTTTTAACCTCAAAACCCATCTCCAGTGATATACTCCCTCAACAAAGCCACACTGCCACGCCAGCATGGCAACTGTCATTCTTCTGAGTGAGGAACTTCGGGATTAACACGCAACACAACTTCAGGTTCTGCAGACAAGCCCTCTCCTCCCTCTGCTCCCTCTGCTCCCTCTGCTCCCTCTGCTCCCTCTGCTC
>JABTXL010016972.1:7922772-7934686 GCA_025134845.1 Neodon shergylaensis | reverse complement strand
CTCCCTCTCCTCCCTCTCCTCCCTCTCCTCCCTCTCCTCCCTCTCCTCTGGCTGGCCTCGAACTCACAATGATCCACTTACCTCTGCCTCCGGAGTGCTGGGATTAAAAGCCTGCACCACCACTGCCTGACTCTCTGTAGCTTTCAGAGCCTCTCCTGGAACTAGCTCTTGTAGACCAGGCTGGCCTCGAACTCACAGAGATCTGCCTGCTTCTGCCTCTCGAGTGCTGGGATTAAAGGCGTCCATCACTACCACCTGGCTTCTAATTGTTCTTAATAAGAATAAGCTGAAGTCAGTTATCAGGAGTGTAAGCTCATCACCTATAACTCAATGGCTTAGGGGTAAACATCCTTAGAAACATTGCTGAAAACAACAGATTGTTCCTGTTTTTGTTCCTGTTTTCAACCAACCACAAGAGTGCAAACAGATCAAGTGAGGGTGCAAAGGCCTGTCCTCTAGGGACCCAACACACACCTACTACAGCAAGGCCATACCTAATCCTTCACTAATATTGCCACTTCCTAAACAATAAGCATTCAAATATACAAGTTCATGTGGGGTCATTTTTATTTAAACCACTGTAGAGGTCAAGTTCACTTCTGCCTCTCAATTCTGGGATCCCATCTGGCTTTAACGCGTACATATTTAGTGAATGTTGTCACACTTTTTCTGAGTTATTTATTCATCATTCGTGTTGATTCTAGAAGACATTGTTTACTTGGAGTCATTTTCTTTCTTGATGCAGTGTTGAGAAAAAAAGCAGAAAGGCATTTTTTCACTCTGACTGTTATCATCAGCACCAGTGACATGCATTTTCTAAATACCACGATACAGATTTGCTTATCTGCACTCAAAAGTGCCAATCAACATTACGGATTAACATTCAAACCCTTCAATTCTTTACAACATAACTGACAAACTATGCCTTAAAATATGATTTTTTATTTCCCTTCTGCTTCTCAGACTGGAAAATCACCAACTATTACCTTTCTTTTGTTGCATGTTGTGAAAATAGGTTATGGTGCTCTTCAAACTGGTTGGACACTTAAAGATATGGGTGATGTCTTAAGGCTGTGTGCTTATGAAAATGCTAAAACCAAGGAGAAAGGCATCATTCTAACTAAATGCTTCAAGCTGAATTTCTTGAGTTAGGCTGAATTGAAAAGCAGAATACTTTCCCCTTTCTTTCATTAATTATTTCTCTGCCTTCAACTAAGTAACACATTAAAACATTTAGTTCCTTGGGCAGCTGAGGATAGGGAACATGAAATGACCCTATCCTATAGCAATGCTGACGAATATCTTGCATATCACCATAGAACCTTCATCTGGGGATGGATGGAGATAGTCACAGAGACCCACACTGGAGCACCGGACTGAGCTCCCAAGTTCCCATCGAGGAGTGGAAGGAAGGAGAACATGAGCAAGGAAATCAGGACCACGAGGGGTGCACCCAACCACTGAGACAGTGTGGCTGATCTATTGGGAGCTCACCAAGGCCAGCTGGACTGTGACGGAAGAAGCATGGGATAAAACCGGACTCTCTGATCATGGCGAACAATGGGGGCTGATGAGAAGCCAAGGACAATGGCCCTGGGTTTTGATCCTCCTTCAAGTTCTGGCTTTGTGGGAGCCTAGCCAGTTTGGATGTTCACCTTCCTAGACATGGACGAAGGGGGGAGCACCTTGGACTTTCCACAGGGCAGGGAACCCTGACTGCTCCTTGGACTGGAAAGGGAGGGGGAGAGGACTGGGGGGAGGGGGAGAAGGGTGGAAGGAGGGGGAGGGAAATGGGAGGCGGGGAGGAGGGGAAAACGTTTTTTTTTCTCAATAAAAAATTAATAAAAAAAAAACCATGAGGCTAAAAAAATAAAAAAGTATAAAAAAAAATTTAATAGTACCCATCAGAATAGTTAATATTTCATTTGTGCTTTTTTGCATGAAATTTATCTAGAAAAGATAAATATTAAGTTTGTATATTTACTTTAAAAATATTATGCCAATAATCCTGAGCAAATTATTTTACCTATTCATTATAGTTTGAATCTGATCTCTCTGAAAATGTCTTGTTTCAATGGTGCGGCTGTAAGATTGCAGGCTTATACCAGGAGATAGAATCTTGATGGATCTGATTTAATTAGGTTACTAATTCTCTGATGAGAAAGATGACAATATTATGGAAAGGTGATTAATATGAGGAGAAAGGGCCTAGTTTGAGAAACTTGTTATCTGGGGTTGTGCCCTGGATGGGAAGAGATGTACTTTGAGACTATTTCTTTCTACTTCCGTCCACCTATGTTATAGAATGTGCATTCACAAAACCATGGGTTTGATTCCCAAAGCTATATTGAGGAAGTCTGAAGACAACTCGTTCTATATAATACCTGTCTCAAAAAGGAAGAAGAAAAAGAAGAAGAAGAAGAAGAAGAAGAAGAAGAAGAAGAAGAAGAAGAAGAAGAAGAAGAAGAAGAAGGGAAAAAGTGGGAGAGGAATATTTTTCAAAGATAACACAAATAGCAAGGAAACACACTGGTTATCTCGATTTGCCATCATGCAGTAAATCCATTAATGCATTTTTGAGATACTCAGCCTAGTTTCCCAAATAAAAATGACAATATACAAAGAGTCCTATTAATAGGTATGCAATTATCTAGATACCACTTGAAAATTCTGTAAAATTTATACCATAGTGAAGAGCAACATGTGCCTAGAGAAGGAGAGTCAGTCTTCGTGTGGTAATGGACTGACCTAAAAATACATACATATGAACAAAACTAAATGTATTTAATAGGACATACATACACACACGCGCACACACACACACACACACGAATAGGCCATGAATTTGGAAGCAAGCCAGGGGCAGGAAAAGTTGGAGGGAAATGTAGTTAGAGGTTTCTCCCACCTGCCATTCCCTAAATAACCTACATAGAGGCTTATATTACTTATAAGTCCTGCCTTGTTCTAATTTATTTATTAGCATGGCACATTCATTTTCTGTTCCCTCTGCAAAGTCTGTGTATGGTGGGTGACTCCAGATTCCTCTCTTTTTCTTTCCTGAATTTTCAGTTTGGCTTTCCTGCCTAATCTTATTCTGTTCAGTTACTGGACAATCAGCTTGTTTATTATACCAATAACAGTGACAAATCTTCACAGTGTACAAAAAGATTATTCCACAGCAGGGAGGAAGCTAGATGATGTATAGTACATATAGTACACATACATAAAATATTAAAAATAAATTACAATACTATGAGCTTCCAAATATAAATTAAAGAGAAATTAGTGATATAGGTTATACTAGGGCTAAATATTGGAGAATGATTTTAAATAAAAATTTTAAAGTATCTATGTATTTATGCTAACTATACAAAGAGTGTTAAATTTACTCTTTGCTAAGGTTTAAAAAGTACCTCGTAAATGCATCCTCCTCATTCTTCATAATGTTTACTGCATGCATATGAGCTTAGGGATAATCACATGGTGTTGGCTAAACAAATGAATGGCTTTTCCATTGGGAAGGTATTTTCTCTCATGCCTGGCATTATTCAGTTACTGCACTTCTTTGACTAGGGTTGAAGTCTTCCTGAGATTTCTCTTTCTATATTGACATGTCTATTGTCATGCTGGTTAGAACAATTTTGTGTAGTCATTCTAACATTACAAAGAGATAGAATTTCACAGAGCATTCCTTGGTCCTTGGGGTCTTTCAATCTTTATAATGCCTCTTCTCGTACATGCAATTACATGAAAGCAGGTTGTTGAGTCTGAACACATACAAGGGGTTGCATTGGAAATTTTGGAAGAAAGAAAAAGTAAAAGGAAATGATGTAATTATATTGCAAATTCAAGAAATAAAAATATGTTATATATAAAGTAGATAAGCAAAAGAATTTTCAACTCAATTAGCTACCGAAGAGTTTTCAGATAAATGTATATAACATATATTAATAACACATTAAGATAATTAATAGAGATGAATAATTTTTCTGTTTTTATTTTCTGTAAGAACAAAACTTAGAAGGTAGTTAAAACACCAAGTAAATGACCATTAGTTTAATCAGAGCAAAGTACATGAAATGTAATTTAAAACCACGAAAAATCTTTGATACTTTTTGGGGCCAGAAGTTCACAGTTAGTGTGTCATGAGGTAATTGTTTATTCTGAGTGCTGTGTGCTTGATCAGAATGTTTTCTTTGCCCCGTGTCCTTACATGGGTTTCTTGTGTCTTCATCTCCTTTCTGTAAGAGGTATCTTTCATGATAGATTTGGGTACATGGCAATATTCCCATCTTACCTCCTCAAATGTCTTGTGTCAGTAAAATCACACTCTCAAAAACTAGATGCTGGGTTTTCAATGTAATATTTGGGATTACACTCAGCAAAAAACGTCCTTTAGATTTTAGTAAGCAACAGGGAATAGCATGAGCATTAATGTGACTTCGCAGCTACCTGAAGCAATACACTTAAGTGGAGTTACAATGTATGTGCTACACGGACAAAAGCAATTGAAGCACTTATAAAGACTGATTATAAGCACCTTGAAAGTTGTCATTTTTTTTAGTCTGAACACACGTGCCATCCTAAGTATATAAACATATTTTTGTTTTGTTTTGTTTTGTTTTTTTGAGACAGTGTTTCTCTGTAGCTTTTGGAGCCTGTCCTGGAACCAGCTCTTATAGACCAGGCTGGCCTAGAACTCATAGAGATTCACCTGCTTCTGTTTCCCAAGTGCTTGGATTAAAGGTGTGCACCACCACTGCCCATCCAAGTATATGAATATGATTTTCTATGGGAACATGACTAACTTGAATTTAAGGTTAGAAAGGTGCAAATTCCATCTTAATTGAAATTGGGCAAAACAAAGTCAAAACCACAAAGTTCAAAGCATTCATCAAATACAATATTTTACGTCAAATGAGAAAAGTACACAAACATGTTCATCAGTACAAATCATTCTTAAAGAAGCAGTGGTACAAGCTCTGTACCTCTACTTTGATTGTATTACAACTCAGCCTGTACCTAATTGTCAAAGCTGCCATTCTTCATGTGTATTAGGAGACAGGAATATTATATATATATATATATATATATATATATATATATATATATATATATTTCTTGGGTACTGACAAAGTTCTTTCTCATGAAAAGGTGATTACCAAGATTCAATGATGATGAGGAACAATACATGTTTGATTAATAAGTCTTATTCCATAATATCTATGGTAATGTGTAATTCCATTTTATTAATGATACTACACTTCTAGTTATAAATTTATTTCATAATAAATATTTATATGTAATCATGTTTTGTTCATATATTTTCTTCTATGTAATATCTTTAATAGATTTATGATCATGGATTTTGCATTGGACCAAACTGTCTTTGTAGTAAAACAGATGCAATGTGGAAACTATATTTCCTAGAATTTCTTTTAAAAATCACATCATAGGGGATTTTTAAAAAAATTTTCTAACTTTAAATTACTTCACTTCTTGTTTATATTACTCTTCTATGTATATTTGTACATTTATATATTTTCTTTTTCTGCATTTATCTCCCAGCACATGTTTACATAGAGCAAAATAACATTTCCTGGTATATTTGAGGAAGTTCTTTATTGAGATATTCCATGTAGCATATATATTTTGATCTATTTTTATTATAATGGTAGAATGCCATATATGAGCACAGTAAAGGTAAAAACAAGCAGTCGATCATTTGACAGTGGAACTGAAGATTTTATTTTACTGAAGTAAATGTCTTAGAATGTAAAGGAGCCTGCTATAAATCTGACAACATGAGTGTGAATTTTGACCACCATAGTGGAAGGAGACAACCAACTTCTTCAGTTGCCTCTAATTTCCACATGTGTATATGCACACTGCTGTAGGAAGTCCTACAGCCAGTAGCCTTTAGGTTACCCACCCACTGGGGCGTGCATCTTATATTATTTATGCTGGTGTAAAGCATGCATCCGGCCCCCTTTCTGACTGTAGGATTTGGTTGCTTTCTTCGTTCCAGCAGAGGATTCTAATTTGTGAGTCTACACTTAAATAAATATTTAACTATATATTATTCTCAATTCTGAGCTAGTATTTCTTTAAAGTGTCCTTCTTCATCTGGCACCTAATGTACGGCCCAATGTGGGGCATGATGTGGGAGTTCCTTCTGTCTATGTGTTGATTTTATTGGTTAATGAATAAAAAAACTGGCTTGATCTATAGCATGGGAGGAGGAAGGCATAGTTAGAGCAAAGCCATGGAGCCACTGGAGCAGAGGTGTTGGAACTTTGCTGGTAGGCACGACCTTGTGGTGAAGCACAGATTAATGAAGATGGGTTAAATTAGTATGTAAGAGTTATCTAGTAAGAACCTACAGCTAATGGGCCAAGAAGTGATTTAAATAATACAGTTTATGAGTGGTTATTTCTGTTCTGGGCAGTAGGAACCAACAAGTGGCCACCTCCTACAGCACACATACATAAAATTACAATAAATGAAACAATCAATAGATATTTGAAAAATAAAGTAAAATTAAATAAAGCTTATTCCTGATTTGTGACAGAAGGAACCTAAGACAATGTATCATGGAAATTCATATAGTTATTATTCATGTGTTTGTTATAGCACCATTCATATTAGCCAAATTATGCAATGAACACAGGTTCATTCATCAATATTCTTCAATAAATGAATAGACAGATTTAATGTGATATATGTTCATGCAGTAAAGTATTACTTAGCAGTAATTAATAAAATTGTGTCATATATTTAACTTACTTTTAAATTTTATTTATTTATTAAATACCTAAATTTTTAAATAAATTTTATTTATTTATTAAAACACATGTTTTCATGTCTTGCCTGCCTTTATGTTCATGTACCATGTCTACGCTAGTGCATGTCAGAAAAGGGAGTGTGTTCTCATTGAGCTGGAGTTTCAGATAGCTGCTACCACCATGTGTTTTATGGGAATTGAACTGCAGTCTTCTGGAAGTGCAGTCAGTATGTCACTAAGACCTATCTCCAACCCTATGCATTCTACCACATTCCTTTTAAAACCATCATAGTAAAATGTTTCCGTTGTGCTACATTCTTGTCAATAATAGTGTGGAGAGTTTCTTCCAATATATGGCCTTTTAGCTCTTGACAGAATCTCTTTCTGGGTTTAAGATTTCACTTCCCTCATGGCTCCAATACTAAATGGTACTGAATATCTTTTCACACTCTTATTTGCAATTGATGTATTTTATTTTTCTGTCTTATTATAAGAAGACAATGAGTAATTTCTAGGAAATTTCCTAATACCATGATAAGTGGACAGGGACACTTATAATTTAGGCATCATAGTTTTAATATATGCCACAGCACAGGACAATATGTTGAAGGTAGCAAAACAGATAAAATGTAGGAGGAAATTATGTGGTAAGAAGAGTTGGCCAGATGCATATGCTGAATGTAAAAAGAAATGTTCCTTTGTTCTTACACTGCTTGACCAAACCTCAGTTGAAGTTGAATAGTATTATGTGTGACAGATTCTGCTATTAGAGTTTTAGATTATAGCATCATTTTCCAGCAAAAAGCACAGGGTTCTTTGCAAAACAGATGGTTTTGTTACTTGGGGCAGAAAAATGCTAATGAGTCTGAAATGGTTTAATGTTGTAAGAATCATAGACAGTTATTAATCATATTACTGCTATCTCTGAATTCCTCAAACATGTTCTTTACACTCAGATTCTTTTTCTCCTTAGCATAGCAATGAGGTCGAAAATATTTGTATATTATTGTAGCATTTTGCCTCAAATACATAAATTAACTGTGACTGATATTGAAACTGACAATATAGTTTATTTTTCTGGAAAACTGTGCTGGATACAAAAACATGATTAAGCCATTATCATCCCAGTTAGAACTGTACTACTCCTGGATCCTCCTTTTGTTCACTTGTTGAATAAGTAATATTGTACAGGCCTAGCCTGCATGGTGAAATAGTTTCGTGTAAGTAATTCCCACCAAAGATGATGCCACATTACCATAATATACCTTCTATTTTGATAGATAATTCTGACAATGGCTTGCTTGTGCTGAGAGATGTAGACAATACTGGTAGATCATGAGGGCTGTTGAATTTTATGAAAGGCTTTTTAGACACCTAGTGTTGCTTTTCGTTTGTTTCTTTGTTTTGTTTGTGTTTCTTTCACATTTTATATAGAAAAATATAGTGAATGATTTTCATATGTTGAACTAACCTTCCATGTCTTGAATGCAGCTCACTGGATCATGATGGATGACCGTTTGATGTGCTCTTGGATTTGTTTGTAAGGATTTTATGGGGTACTTTTTTGTATCTAGGTTCATAAAGGACATTGGTCTGTAATTTTCTTTCTTCATGAAGTGAATTTGGCAATGCTCTTTCTGTTTTTATTTGTGGAATAATTTGATGAGTATTGTCATTAACTCTTCTTTGAGATTCTGGTAGAATTCTGCAGTAAAACACCTGCTGAGTGCTTTTTGGTTGGGAAATTTTTAATGAATGATTCTATTTCTGTAAAAGGTATAGGTCTATTTAAGTTATTTATCTTACTTTGATTTAGCTTTTGTATATGGTGCCCATTAAAAAAAATTATTCATTTATTTTAAAATTTCCAATTTTGTTGAGTACAAGTTTTAACTTCTAATTTAGTGATCTTTGGATTTCCTTTGTGTATGACGTTGTATCCCCCTTTTAATTTCATATTTTGTTAATGTTAATATTCTCTCTGTTTCTTTTAGATAATTTGAATAAGTTTTGTATTGCTTGATGGTTCCTCAAGCAACCAACCTGTTGTTTCATTGATGTTTATTTTTTATTTATTTCAGCCCCCAGTTTTATTATTTCCTGTCATCTATTCATATTGGTTATGTTTGCATTCCTTCATGGTAAAAGTCTTGGAGGGATTGGTAATAAAATTGGCATATATAGTATAAGAAAGGCAATTTATAACAAGCTTATAGCCAACATGAAATTAAAGGAAAGAAACTCAAACCAATTCCACTAAAATCATAAAACATGGATCTCTCCATATCTATTCAATATAATGCTTGAAGTTCTAACTAGAACAATAAGACAACTGAAGGAGATAAAAAGGATATAATTGTAAAGTAAGTCAAAATATCATTATTTTCTGTTGATATTGCAGAATACATAAGTTATTCAAAAATTTCTACCATACAACTCCTAAATAATGAAATATAAAGCTGATTGTTTTAAAAGTTAAAGATTTTAAAGTATGAGTACCATTAAGGAAAAAAAATTCTATTTTTGCAGTGTGTTTTAGAGACTTTCCTTCCAAATTCATAATTGAAAGTCAAGTTTTCAATTAATAGAATTAATTGATAGAAATTTAAATGTTTGGCATATTCTAGGTATATGAAAGACTATGGATTGCTCATAGACAGGTGTTTCAACTAGAAAACAGAATTTCTACTGCTCACAGAGTTTTGGGCTCTGTGATTTGGAAATCAGTTTAGGTTACCAGTATCCAGATGTGAAAGACCATTGATAAAGATTCTTTGGCCAAAATTCACATAAGAATCTAATCAACTCTCCAGTTTAACAGCTCTCTAGCAAATCCTCTTCTATAGCTTTTATTCCTCATGTCATCCCCAGTAGAAGATTAAATCTGTCTAACTAAAATGTATGTACATTTTCCAAACCTCACATAAAGTTTATTAGATGAGTTAAATTATGTTTGATTTTGCAGTTTGACAAATTTCCCTGAAGAAAATTATTTTCTGTGAATGTTTTATGCTCTATTGGCTTTCAATCACTTGTACATTTATATTTAAATTTCAGATCAGGAAAACTCAATAAGACACTAGAAAAATATTCCTGATTCCAGCTTACTTACATGCAATATGGAATAAAAGAGATATGTTTTCTATTGTCATAGAGATGTAAAATCCCTCAAATATCTCATAATTCCCTGTACAGTGAAATTCAGTTTCAGTCAATGATTATAGAAAGCATATCATTCTGACTCTATAATCTATTCAATGGACACCTAACTCATAGCTTTTAAGAAATGAAAATGAAATGACAGTCAGGCATGAAAGTTTATCAAACACTTTTTGTTAATATTAGTAGTTGCTGAATATCTGCCTATGTTACATAAGTGACTCTCTGTCTTAATTTCTTATCTGCAGCTGGTGTAATAACTGATGAGCAATTTATTCAGAGGTGATAACACATAAAATAAAATGTTTTCCCCTTCATGAACTCTGGGTGTATACTTTATGAATATGGTATGTTAGAAAATAATAAACAAACATAGCAGATTTAATGAAACAGTTCAAGTTCTTTTCAGGAACATAATTTGGCCTATGTAGGACATGTGAAGAAATTCAAAATTTTTACTGAACATCATAATAAGTCCTGCACTATTTCATAAAGGACAGTTTAATAAAATATTTGTATTTCTAAAAGAAACTATATGAAGACTAAAATGTTTTCATTTTAATAATTATGTGAGCATTTTTTCTAACCTGCCATCACCTGAGTCAGTTTCTCTCTGGGAACCTGATGACATGATGGCCAACGAATCAGAAAGTGATTTCCATTCTCCTTCACACCCTCCAATTCTAATTCTCCAGAATTATCCTTTGCTTTGTAGAGGACCAACTGCAGCAGCCTATAAACTCTTTCTTTCCCTACTGTCAGAGAATTAAGCAAATCTTCTTCTATATCTCTTATTCCTCATGTCATTTCATTGGCTCACCCACCAATATTTAGATGCTCTCTTCTTGGAAACTCACTGGTCACAAAAGCCAGGAAATAAAATCTTCATGGCAGACCCAGATTTCCTCCCTTTTATGAACCTTCTCATGCTGACCCCTCCTTCTAGCAATTCCCATTCTACATATAATTTGCAGAACTTAGAGGCTAATTCTCCCCTGAATCCTCAGTGCCCAACATGTGAGGACATAGAAGATCTCTCTACCAAGCAATTCATAGTCACAACATGAGTCTAAGGTTCATGGATGGCAACAGAAAGCAAGGAATGAAAAACACAGCCAGAAAAGACAATGAAAAATATCAACACCTAGAATTACAGTAATCCAAAAGCCCAGATGCCTTGACACCAGAACAGGAATGTAATCAGTGACACCCAGGACAATATATCTCTACTAAAATCCAGTAACCCTACTAAAATAGTACCCGAGAAATGTAGTATATAGAAAATGCACAGGATAAGGAGTCAATTATCTATTAAGAAAATAACCAAGGACATATAAAACATATGAATAAACACATTACTAAAATCGATGAATGCCCAAACAAACATTGGGATGAAATGAAGAAAACACTTCAAGGCATGAAAGTTGAAACAGAATCAATAAAGAAACCCTCAACACAGGGAGAATTGGAAATGTAAAACTTAACTAGAACAGAAATACCAGAGGCAAGCCTTTCCAAAAAAGTACAAGAGATGGGAGAAAGAATCTTAGGTATTGAAGACAAGAAAGAAGTGAATACTGTGGTCATAGAAATGGCAAATGCAAAATAATCAAGGCACCAAAAAAATTGAGAAAATCTGGGACACTATTGCTGAAGGGAGTGGGCGGGCTGCTTATCATCCCAGCAGCCCAAGAAGAGTGCAGGCCCTTTGTTCCATCCCACTGGGCTAGCTTACACCTGAAATAATCACATAGAAATTATATTAAAGCCAGGCGGTGGTGGCACACGCCTTTAATCCCAGCACTTGGGAGGCAGAGGCAGGCAGATCTCTGGGAGTTCGAGGCCAGCCTGGTCTACAAGAGCTAGTTCTAGGACAGGCACCAAAGTTACAGAGAAGCCCTGTCTCAAAAAACCAAAAAGAAAGAAAGAAAGAAAGAAAGAAAGAAAGAAAGAAAGAAAGAAAGAAAGAAA
>JABTXL010016972.1:7900225-7914229 GCA_025134845.1 Neodon shergylaensis | reverse complement strand
ACACTGGAGCACCGGACTGAGCTCCCAATTTCCCAATGAGGAGCGGAAGGAGGGAGAACATGAGCAAGGAAGTCACGACCACAAGGGGTGCACCCAACCACGGAGACAGTGTGACTGATCTATTGGGAGCTCACCAAGGCCAGCTGGACTGTGACAGAAGAAGCATGGGATAAAACCAGACTCTCTGAACATGGCGAACAATGGGGGCTGATGAGAAGCCGGGGACAATGGCCCGGGTTTTGATCCTACTTCAAGTTCGGGCTTTGTGGGAGCCTAGCCACCTTGGATGTTCACCTTCCTAGACATGGACAGAGGGGGGAGGGCCTTGGACTTTCCACAGGACAGGGAACCCTGACTGCTCTTTGGACTGGAGAGGGAGGGGGAGAGGAGCGGGGGGGGGGGGGGAGGGGGGGAGAAGGGGGGGACGAGGGGGAGGGAAATGGGAGGCCGGGAGGAGGCGGAAACTTTTTTTTCTTTTCTTTTTCTCAATAAAAAAAAAAACCTAAAAAAAAAAATCTCACAAACAAACAAACAAACGAAAAACGCCCAGAACTTCTGGTTGTAGCACAGAATTTTATCACACTATCAAAAATTAGTGCTAATAATCTTTAAATTATTTCTCAAATCAGAAACAAAAGGAACATTGCCCATTCTTTTTATGAGTTCAAGGTTACCCTGATAACTAAACCAGATAAGAACACTATAAACAAATAGAATTACAAACAGTATTCATTTATGAATATATATGCCAAAATCTTCAACAAATACTGCTCTAAAATAATGCTCTTGTATGCTGCAAAGATTTGTCTCTTATCTTAGTTTTCTAAAACTTTGGTTAGCCAGTAGCCAGACAAGAAGTTCAGGTAGGGCAACCAGAATAAGAGAATTGTGGAAAGAGAAAAGGCAGAAAGTAAGTCACCAGCCAGATGTCGAGGAGTCAAAATGAGAATGCCTTAACGATAAAAGTCACACAGCTAAACACAGACAAGTATTATGGGTTAATTTAAGTTGTAAGACCTAGATATAATAAACCAGAACTGATAGGACAACAGTTTATAATTAATATAATACTCTGTGTGTTTCTTTGGGATGGAATGATGGCAGGGCTGGGCAGGATAGAAATTTCAGCCTACAAATTGTGCCCAAACATTGGCAAGATTTTACACATAAAGCCTGAGAAAGCATTTTTTTAAAGTGAGATAAACAAGAACAGAGTGAAACACAGCTTCTTGATAACCATCTTTATCCTTCTAAGTTCTGTTTGCTGGCACCTAGGAGAGGTGCAGCTCTTTTAGGGAAGGTCTCCTCACTCAAAGCATATGGTGGCTTTCTTACGAGGCGCTATCATCAAATCCTTAAATGGTGTCTGTGAACTGCTGGGAATATGCTTCTTGGTGGTGGCATGAGGCTAGAAACTCTTCAGAGTTTTAGCAATAAACTTGGTTCCCCAATACTTCCACCATGAAAGTAGACTCTCAGGAATACAAGGAATGCAATGAATCAGCCACCAAAGCTGCTGTTTTAATCCTAGCCATGCTGCTAAGCAGTTAAAAACTCTTGTGGTCAGAAAAAAAAAAAAAACAGATATACAGTAAAGACAGTTCAAAAGAAAATCTAAATGGTTCACACATATAGTTATGCCCAAATCCATGGGTCCTCACAAACCATAAAAGCCAACAAAGGAGACCAAGTCTCATATGTAAAAGCAAAGAGCCTTTATTTTAATCGTGTTTGCAAACTCGGTCCCTCCACATGTCTAACGTATTAGATTATCTGGAGAGCCCCGAGCTCAATTAGAATTAAGTTTTTATAGAAGTAAAGATGGGGGTGAGGGGTCTCTGAGTTTAAGGACTCCTGATTGGCTGATATATGTCTAGGGGTGTCCTGGTAAAGTGCTTGCAGGTTTCTATTTACAGTGCTTGGAATGCCAGGAATTTCCTTTGAATGGTTTGCCCTAAAATGGGGGTCAGGTAATCTCGGTCTGCCAGGCATTGTCTCAGGGTAAACTATTAAGACTCCAGACTCCATTTAAATTTATCAATGGCCAGAGTCCCCGGTGATAATGGTTGGAAGTAAAGAAACTTCTTTTGGATGACCTGCCCAGACTTAGCTTATAATGGCTGGCCCTCACATTTCCCCATTCACGAGCAACCATGACAGTACCCAATCTTGGGTAAACTTGCCCCTGGTTTTAAGGAGGCATGGAACTATTTAAATTATTAAATTTATTAATTGACAACTCTGGACCTAGTATATTAACAGACATTATAGATAGCTATTTTGTCCCACTTGTGTGTGTGTGTGTGTGTGTGTGTTTGGGAGACAAAAGAAAAACGATATAGAAAGTTCTTAAAACTGGAAATAGAGTAGCAGGATGTGATTGCACATGCTTTTATTTCCAGCACTTGGGGGTCAGAGGAAGGCAGATCTCTGTGAGTTCAATGTCACTCTGGTCTATAGAGTGATATCCAGATCAACCAAAGAAAACAGAGTAACCCTGTATCAAAAAAAACCCTTAAAAATAAAAATGAAAGAAATAGAGTAAAAAAAAAACACTTAAAGATGAAAAATGCACAGAGAATCTGTATACTGTGTGTTTTTGTGTTGGCTTTGAATTGTTTGACTGCTGAGAAAAAAACAGTGGCTGCTAAAAGACATTTGAGTATAAATGCTGTTGGATTAATACAACCAATATGTTTTGAAAATGCTTTGACTTCAAAATTTAAGTAAAAAGATTTGTTATATTGGAGAAGTTTTGCTTTTGTTTCCACAGGAAATGAGAGGCTGTGGATTCATTCTTGGATAAGAAAAATAAAGTTTGATTGAGGAAAACTTACTGAGAAATCTCCACTAGGAATGGATGTCCCAGATGATCCAACATTTTATAGCACCTCTGTTGCAGTTTCCTCTGTGGTCTAATCCCAAACAGCCTCAGCACTGCTGACTGAGATGATCCAGCCTCAACCAATACTCTAGTCAGCACTTGATCATAATCCTCAATTATTTTTAGGTCCTCATAAGATTATAAGTGCCCCAATCAGCAGAAAGTAGCCTAGAAAATTATGCTCACATTCTTTCCACAAAAAAAAAGGATTATGGATGTTTGTCTTTGCTTGGAGTGCTGATTACAAGTTGTTATATAAATAGGTCAGAAAAAAATTAAGCAAAGGGGATTAGATTCAGATTTCTTGTTTTGAAAAGAAAAAAAGGCAAAGTGCTGTGGAATAATATTTTTATACATTGCATAATTTGTCACTTGTCTTAATTTAATAAACTCTGATTGACCAGTGTCCAGGAAGGGAACTCTGGGAACAAGAAGGAAAGAGAGTGAGTCACCAGACAGGTATCAACATCACAGATGTCAATTTATACTGCAGAGCTATAGGAATAACAACAGCATGGTATTAGCAGAAAATATGCTGGTCAATGGAATCAAACTGAAGATCCAGACATAAATTCATATATCTATAGAGAGCTGATTTATAATAAAAGGTTAGAAATATACACTAGAAACAAGACTTCTCCTCCTCCATCTTCTCTTCTTTTCTTTCTTTAAAGGTATGTTTCTTATATAACATGTTTTCTGATTTTGTGTGCTATAAGACTTCAGTGTTCGCCACTTTGTGTGCCTTTGTGTCTGTATGTGTTTCTCTTGCCCTTTTTTTAACTCTTTGTTTTTCTGCTCATTCCTTGTTTGTCCTTTTTGGTTCATTTGATTTGATTTACTTTATTTTTAGGTGCCTTCTTGGTTTCTGTTGAGGGAGAACATGACAAGGTGTGGATATATATAGGTGGGGGATTGGCAGTATCTAGTAGGAGTTGGGGTAAAGGGCCCAAAATCAGAATGTAGTGTGAGAAAAAAATCTATCTTAATAAGAATGGAACTTCTGGAATGAATAAATATAAAACTTTAGAAAACTAATGAAGATTAAATTTTAAAATATTATTCCAAAAATGAAAAGGTTGGCATAAAGATTACAATTTATTTTTAAAAATAACCCTACCCACTTTTATATGAAAGATAAACTACTGTAGTAGCAAGAATGAAAAGAATTACTTGAAGGTATGTGATTGTATCAGTGGGAGAAACAGTTTTAAAACAAAGTGCTCTGAGCAGATTCTACATAAAAAACAGAGGAGTAGATTGGGAGAGGCAGAGGGTGGAGGGAATGAATGGGAGAAGAAGAGGGAGGTGAAACTGTCACAGGGAATGTCAAATAAATGAATAAATTCAATTAATAATAATAATATTAAAGTGAAGAAATAATTGTTACAAAATTTTGAAAGAGTTTGAAACCTAAACCTAATGATTTCAAGGTAACTTGAATTAAGAAAGAGATAATAAAAATTTATTTGTACTTTCAAGAGCTTTAGGATTCAAAGGCCCTGGAAAATCATGATGAAGTCCAGAGGAAGAGTACCAAAAAGGAAGTGAAGAGAGTCTCTCAGTACATTGATTCCCAGTAGAAAAGTGATGAAGTAAGTAACTGGTGCTAATGGCCTAATTAGGAAGGTGACTCCAAATAACTAAAATGTTCCTATCTTCGTTTTCTTTCTTATGAATTTTTTTCTATTTCCCTCAAATTTTCAGGAAACAAACTGTTTATTTTTTCTGTGACTGTCTATAAACATTTCTTTTTCTTTAAGTCTATGCACATCACTAAACACATTGGACTGGTTTAGTTGTTTTTCTTCTATCCTAACTTGCTTTACTGAGTATGAACTTTTCTGTCTGTCTGCATGAGCAAAACCTTAAACCTGCCAAATATTTTAGCTCAGGATGCATTATCAACTCAATTTTTCTGAGCCACGGTATGAGTGACATAAGACTAGGAAGCCACATTTAGTTCTGTTTTTGTGAATTTTAATTTTTTTAAAATGATTTCTCAGGTTTATGTGGTGAGATATTGGGTGCCATTTTTAAAAAGTTTTTCACTGTCACATCGGCCAGCTCCCTAATCATGACATTAAGACTTTCTATTAATTATGAAAGCTTGGCCAATAGCTTAGTTTTGTTTCTAGCTAGTTCTTATAACGTAAAAAACCCTTATCTTTTTAAAACCCATGATGCGTGTTCTACATCCCTGAGATCTCCTTGTGACTTCACCTTCTTCTTCCCAGCATCCTCTCTGCCCTGAAAATCCTGCCTAATTATTGACTGTTTAACATTTATCAAACCAATCACAGTAACATATCTTCACACAATGTAAAAAAAATTCCACAACATGTGTTTTTTTCTTTATATAATTTATTTTAACCCTTTGTCATTCAGATCCAAGAATGTCAAGATTTCTTTGTTTTTGTAGCTCAGCATTCCACCCCATGTGTGTTATCACAATTTCTCTACCCATTTATATGCAGAAAGATAATTTTAACTTTACCTGTTGGAAATGCCAGCGTAATACTAATGATAGGCAGGAATTTACTAAAATATTTATTTTGCTTTCTTCAAACATATACTGAGAAAGTATTCCAGGATAGTGTGCTAGTTCTAGATTAGTATTCTTGTAGTAAACCCTAGACTATCATTTCTAGATATTATAAGAAAAATCTAGCTAGGGTAAGAACTTTTGGTAAACATATGAAAAAAAGCATCTGCCATGGTTCTTGGAACTCAGTCGCTGTCTAAGTCCAAGGATGACTGTGGATAATTGTTATCCTGATAAATTTCTTTTTGATTTGTAAACCAAATTTTATGTAAAGTAAAGGAATTGTACAAAAATAATTGATGATATTTTCACTACTGTGAGGAGTTGATTTTTAATATCTATTAAACTTTCTCATAACTTCATTCAGTATTCAGAAAATCCTATTAAATTTTCTTATATATTCTACAATTAATGTAAAAAGTAGTTGAATCTCTATAAATAAGAAACACAGTCACATTTGTTTTTCTGCTCTGGCTTGAGGGATTCTATGTAATATTTTTGGAATTTATTTGGAGAACTTTAAGCTATTTGGGGGAGTATGACTCATATGTATTGAGATTACTTGTCCAACTACTTCCAAGCATCTCACCATACTTCCAACTGGAGAATGGGCTTAACCTTCAAAAAGATGTAACTATAATCTAAAAATTACAATATTCAATCATGCTTCTAGGGAAGCATACTATCAAAAATCTCTTTCTTCTTGATTAATTAATAAAATAGTTTTCTTTTATCCTTACAATGGTGAGAACAATTAAGAAACTAAGCAAAATTTCTTGAGATTTTTTTTTCAATATGACTCTTTGTTAATATTGAAAACAGGCCCTTCATCTTTGAAAAACTTCTCACCCACAAGGTATAGGGCTACATGATAATATTTTAATGATAGAGGAAAGCATAGACTTACAAATTAGGGTAAGTAGTTTAGCCTAGACTTTCATATATAGATGTGCTAGTCCTTCATGAGCATCACTTAAACATCAGCCACAACTGTTTTGTGTGATGAGTCAAATAATGCATTATTTGTGAAATACACTTTTTAATATGTTTGTTTATCCAGTAATATTACTCTAAATATAAACCTTATTAATTAGCTTTGATGTTGGATGAAATTTGGAGTTATGTACTGCCTTTTATGTTAAAAAATAAATGTCATCGAATGAAGTAATATATAATTACTTTAATTTTTAACAAAAGTTTTTAAAAGAGAAAATAATTACAAAACATTTGGGATTGTTTAAGAATCCATACAGTATTTGAAGGAGCAGAATTGATATTTATTTAAGCTATAAAAGCAGATGCGTAGCAGATGACATTATTACACATATATGAGATGGATAATATCAATGAATGACATGAAAGTACATAGTTATAAATGGATTTAATAGGTCCAAGTTAGAGAAGAGGAAATTTACAAAAGTATAATGGAGATTAGAGCATGAGACAAGACTAAAGGTAAGAGGTAGTATTAAAAATAAAAATATACTGCCAGGGAAGTTGCTCATGCAATAACTATATTTGCATATGTATAGAAATTGGAGATAAGTTGCTTAATAAACTTTTGAATAAATAAGATGAAATGTACAGAGACAAGAAAAAAAATGTCTACAGACCAGAGATATGGTCTGGATGGCAAAGCATTCTGTTACAGCCTTACAACTGTACTAGGGTCACTCAAAGGCAGCTTTGTCATTAAGAAGCCCATCCTAGTATGGGCAAGTTCTCATGACAGCTTCATTTTGGGAGTTATTGGATGACTTCTATAGCTCCATGGGTCACAGTCTCCTCCACTGAGTTCTATGGATCAGATGATTTCTTCTCCTAATCGAATAATTGCCACTTCATAATTGTGAGGAGAGACGTGGCAAATTTTAAGATCCACTTTTCCACACTTTTAGTTTCTGATCATTTCCCTTTTCTTTAGGAGAGAAAGTCCCAGTTGCAAAGAAAATGATACATAGCATTGTCCTACAGATTACTGAAAGTCACATCTTTAAAAAAATACATCATAGCATATTGTTTTGTGAAAACTGCTATGATGTATTTTTTAAAAAAAGTGATTATCAGTAATCTGTCGGACAATGCAGTGTGTTAGACTTTGTTGACTCTCCATGGAAGGTTTACCTTCTTGGACGAGTAGATGAGGGGGTTGAGGGAAAAGGAGAGGGAAATGGAATTGGTAGGTAAAATAAGAAAAGATAATTTTTGTTAATAAAATATAAAAGAAAAATATATATCATAGAAATTCATGTAAGGGGGAAATTAGTAATGATTTTGTCTTAGAAAAATAAAGGCTTAAGATACAAATATTCAAACACACACACTTGTGTGTGCACATTCACTCACATGTTTTTATGCTTCGTTATAAAATTCCTATCAGCAAATGAGTGAAAACCCATGACTTCTGTCTTGCCAAGGCCTAGTTTACTTCCCATGATCTCAGGTTCTGCTCACTCAGCACTTTCTAGGTGTGACTCATCAGGTTGTTCTCTTATGCTTAAAACTACGTATGCAATATTCATGTCATTGTAAGCATATCTTTGTTCTATGTATGCAATACTCCTACAATTGTAAGCACATCTATGTTCTCTTTATGCCACAATAACAGAATGACAATATTATCTGGCTCATGCCAATGTCTTTCATTTTTCTATATGTAACTTGATCAATGAAATTAACATTTTTGGGTATGGTGCATCTCCTTGAATAAAAACTCTCTGAACAAAGGAATGTACTCTTAGTGGAAGTTCATGTTCAACAATTGCTGAATCAATAAAAGAACTAGCTAACAGGGGTTAGCAACAGAATTTCCAGAAAAGGTGTGCTGTTCAATTATTTTACAGATTTAAATATAGGTTATGAAACTGAAAATGGTTTAGCTTTAATGTAAATAGGTGAATTTTTCTCAAAAGGGAAATTTTTTTTAAAGTCATTGAATACAAGATTAAGGAATTAGTAAGGATTATCAGGCTAATAAAGTAAAAAGAATTTAAATTAAGGCAGCATAAAAATGACATTTGTACCTATATAATCCAAATGTCTGCCTGAACTTGTTATATAATAGGATCATAATTTCCAGTTTTCATGTTGTATTATGGAAAGCATATGCTATATTGCATCATTGAAAGCATTTTGATTTAGTATTTGTACCATTGGATATTTTTAAAGTTTTGAATTCAGTAGAGAGGAGTCCATCATCAAAAATCATTGAAATCAAAACAGAGGCAAATCATCTGCTAGAATGAGATGCTTTCTTTCCATATTCAAGGAAGTATAATATAATATTTAATGTCAGAAATATAGTATCCATAACAACTTTTTCTGTATATAGTCTAAAATGTATATCATCAAATTATTTTAAAATCCTAAAATCTGAAGTCACAGAATTTATTTGAAAGTTTTGTGTTTTTATCGTTTGCTTTGTTGACAGAAATAACTAGAACAGTCAATGTAGCATTAATTGTAAAATCAGTATTTCAGCTGAGTAGTATACTTTAGGTGAAGCAATTGGCTTATGATAATACAAATTCTACTTGCCAAGCTACAATGTGACTATGTAACAATAAGGGTACGATTTCTGATTACATTAGGCTGTGCTCTGACTCAGGAAATAGCTTTTCCTGATGCTTTCCCATCAAAATCAGTAAAGGATGTGTTTTTTAAACAAAGAGGATCTAATAAGAGTTCTGAGACCCCCCCCCCCAAAGAGTTATTTTGGGTGTGGTCAGATGGGGCATCAAGTAAACGAGTGTCCTAATAAAGTTGGAGGAAGGAATCATAAAAAGGATCAGGCTAAAAAATGTAAAATGTAAAAGAGAAAATCATTGTGCTAACGAATGCAAATCTAAGAAAGACACAGTAGAGAAAAAAAATCAGTATTTCAGAAGTCTGTAATCAAATTTATAAATTAGAAATTTTTATTATTTTATATATTTTCAGAGTTAAAAATGGTTAAAAACTTAAATAAAATCAAACTAATTTCTTATAGTAATGTCCTCCTAAGAATCAAAACCAAATATATTGCTATATTTTACTTTCTTTGTACTTTTGCTACCTTCCATTATAGGAATTAAATATATGATATTTTAAACAAATGACAATTGAACATTTAGACAGAAATCAAGTTTACGGATTCTATTTCTTACCTAGAAAATGTAGACCTGTATTCAAATATGTAAAATAATTTCATCCTCAGTATGTATTTCAGAATTCCATTATGCATTTTTCCTATTCTATAACAAGAATAAAATAATATTATACAAAGAATCTGAGAAGAGAAATATACTCCTGATGAGACTTTGTGTTCAAGAAGCATTCAAGAATAAATAACAAATTACTGGAAAGCAAAAATTTATGCTTTATAAAATGAGGTAAAATTGAGAATTAAGACTCCTCACAGTTCTAATATAGATAAAATATACTTATGCCTGAGAAGCAGTTCTGTACACTAGAATAATGTGAATGCTCCATGTAAATTAATTAGTTTTCATTTCCTGGCATGTAGCTGTCCTGTTAAATGAGTTTTACAATATGTGAATGAATGTGTGTGTTTATTAATATATGTATTTGGATTTTGATTTTTTGATACACAAGTTTTTTTCCCTTCCCTCCTGATATTTTCATTGCAATGTTCCCACATTTAAACTCAACATTGTACATTTATACAGGGGAAAGGTTATACTAAAATTACAGTGCAGGAAATCTTCAATGCCAAAATTAAACAAAGATTTTTCAAGTTGTGTCTCTACATTGGATAGATGGAAGGTTTTTGAAGTTCTGATGAATAAAGGATAGTGTTAGATAACTCAGAAAAAGCAAAAGATTATACAGAAAGTAGAGACAAAGTATTAAAGTATCTGACAGTCAGTACCATGACAGCAATAGCTGCTGCTTCTTATATTAAATCACCTGCTCTATTATCTGCTCTGCTTTCCTGTGTCTATCCTCGGGCCAGATTTTAAGCCTTATGATTTCTGTGAGACTATGAGGTTCTTGCCCTTACAAGACATATGAAAGGTACAGACATTGCATCTGCCTTGAAGAACTAATATTGTAGTACCATGGCTTATATTGAATTTGTAGGACAATAGATGTCATTCATATTTGTTTGCCAGAGCTTTCATAACAAAATATATAGACAGAATAACTTAACCAAAATAAATGTACCACATTATGGTTCTAGAGACTTGAAGTCTCAGTTCAAGGTACCAGTAAGATCATAAGTATCCTTTCCTTGACTTATAGGCATATCTGCCTCCTCACTATGTCTTAGTGCACATAGAAAGCCTGTTTTCTCGCAGATTATGCATGTATGCTTCCTATTTTATGACTATTTATCATTAAAACTTCATTTTACCTTAATTACAAAATTAAATACCTCTCTAAAATACAGACACATTACAGATGAAAACATTGACATGTTGATTTGGGAATAAACTTCAGCTCATTCCTCATTCATATCACCTGTGAATGAGCCACAGGGAAATAAGTTGGTGTCAAGGATCATCATCAGAATGGGAGAATGTTATAAATAAGAGTTGCTGAATGCTGAACAAGATCACTTGGGCAGAATAAGGAATAGACTTCCTAAATGAAACACTATTATGAGAAAATCTGTATGTTTATTATGACATTATTGTTTAAACAGAATAAGCATTCACATGGGGGAAACTGTATGTTTATCAGGTCATAACAGTTAATAATACCTTCTTTTCTTAACCAGTATAGTCTTAATTACTGGATTCTAACAGTCTAAAATTTGGCTCTTTTTCTGAGTTGGTTCAGAATATTTTCATAAATGAGCAGCCTTTCATTTTGGGAATCATTTGGCTTAAATGGCATATTTAGTTCATTTTATATCTTCAAAGAAAACATGCTTATTTGTGGAATGCTTAAGTATTTACTACTCAGTGACTTCCTTATTTTCCCTATGACTTGTGAACTTGTAACACAAAATTCATTCCTTCAAGGAGTAAATGTTTCATTTCTATCATACTGTTGTAACAGATCAGTAGCTAAATACTTCAACTGCAGAATTACTGAACATGCAGGAGGATTATCCTCTCAAAAATAAATCCAAACCTGGAGGTCTTGATAAAGGGAATGAAGTGTGCTTCCTGTGAATAACTCCAATCAAATGTCAAAAAGGTAGTGGATGAATTGTGTTGCTAGGAGATTAAACACATTGTTGCTTGCTGAACTCTGCTCAGTGAATTCTTGTTTTCTTGTTAAGCATGTTCATCAATGTCAGATTTCATTATGTTGCTGACAGATGAAGTGAGTAAAATCCAAAATGTATTATAATAAGGAAGTACATACAACTCAGATTGTGCTAAACTCATTGTTTGTAAATGTAGTTCCAAAGAAAAACCAATGACAGGGAATAGAATGGTTTTCTTGTGCTGAAAAGCTTGTTTTCCCCTGTTGGAAAATGAGGCCCTTCATTACTTATTGCTAAGATTTTAAAACTGAGGCATTTCACAACCAAGCTTCTGGCCATCCTGTATAAAACACCTGATGGCCCTGGTAACAAACACAAACAAATAAGAAAGAGCTGTCAACATTACTTATTGTATGTAAGCAAGTGAAAAATCACTCAAAGACATCTTCATATCTCATACTTCCATCTGTTGAAAACACTGTTTGAAGGACAGGTAACCTATACAGGACAAATAAAATATAATTCAGTGTATGGAAAATCTTAAGAGTTATTGAGCCAGTTTGAAATAACATCTATGAAGATAGGAATGAGTTTCTCTCTTTTGTACCATTTTTTTCCTTCTGTTATAGAATAGTATATAACTTCAGAACGCAGAAAGTAAAATTGTCAACTGCTAGATCCGTTGTTAAGAATTACATGACAACACTTACTCAAAGCTGATTAAATTTGATAAAGAAATTAAATTTCATTTCTGTTGGGAGCAGTGAACCCCCAGATCCTGAATTTCTTGTAAACAACTTGTTTTCCTCTGCTCTGAGACAGCCTGCAGCTTCTCTGAGCACAAGACCGTCAGGAGTTCCTGATGTCAAGAGATTTCGTTTCTGGTGGGTTTGTCTGGGGCATGGCTATCAGTTAAAGATCCCTATATAAGCAGCTCTGGTACACAATAAAGAGGGCATTCTTGGGACATTCCTGTTTCAAGAATGACTCCTGTCTCTGACTGTGTGTCTTTGTGTGTTTAAATCTCCAGGCCTTGCCCTTCTCACTAATGGTCCTGTAGTCCAAGCGCCACACTACAGGCGTAGTACTGTAGTATACATAGTACTTTACAGGCACCACACATTTCTATAAAAGATTATAATTTGAAGTAAGAAAAATACCATCCCAACTTAAAAACAGCACTGAATGAGAGAGGTAAAGGGAGATCAACATATGTAAATGGAAGATGGTGAATTGGCCTTGGTAGAGGGTAAATATCAACGGGTGACAGTCTTTTTTTTTTTTATAAAGTTATTCCTTATAAATGTTTCAATCTCATTTATCTGCATAATTGCTGAGATATGGAACTATAACTGTATCTTTGCAGTGTCTATAGCTCTGTAATTCAAGGGAATTCTGAAACTGTTTCTCATGTAAATATTTATATGTACATAAACAAAATTATTTAATGGTTACTCCCACTCCAAAAGACTGATGTTTATCTTTATGAAATTGAATCAACTTTAATTGTTTTGGGCTTTCTGTTTGCTTGCATTCTCCCACCCCAGGTATTAAATTTCATTGTATATCATTGTTACTCTTTTCATCTACTACCATTAGTCTACCCAGTGAAATTTTTGCAATTCCTCTTGTACATATTAAAACTTCATTTTAAGATTACTCTTTGAAAACTTCATATATGTATGTAATACATCATGAACACATTCACCCCCCTACCCTCTCTTATCTTGCTCCAAACCCTACCACTCCCTCCTCCCGAAAAGTCCTCATCAATTTCATGGCATTCTTTCTTGTTTCTGTGTATGTTTTGTGACCCACAGATTTAAACAGGGCTGTCTGAATAGACTTGGATGTGGAACTATGCACTAGAGAATGAACAACTCACCATGGGCTATACCACTAAAGGTAATAACTTCCTCCACCCCCAACAAACCTCAAATGCCAATATCTTCCCTGGTCTGGCCTCATGAGACCTTTTCACATTTAACTCTGAATCACTGAATGTTATGGGATCTCTCTTTTTCAAGTAGGGTTGCAGTTTATATAAAGTTCAGATTAATGTCACATGTCCAATTTATGCTTCAGTCTTTCAAATTCTGGGATTTCAGGTGTGTACCATATTGCCTGTAGCAACTTTAACTTAAAAAAAGTCTTAAGAAATATGGCAACTACCTATCAAAACTAACCTGTTAAAAATATATTAAATAAATGCAATGTACTTTATCTTAGTCCATTTAAATACTAAGTGCAGTTTATAAAATAGACTCTAGATTACTGAAGTGATAATGCCTACTTCGTGCCTCGCTCCTTTCTTTAACATGAGAATTATTTATGGGCAGACAGTTATTTCAAGGCACTTGGTGTATAGTTTGTTACATGGTAATTCTTTGTTTTCACTAACCTATTTGTTCAAAT
>JABTXL010016972.1:7837534-7900215 GCA_025134845.1 Neodon shergylaensis | reverse complement strand
TTTGTTACATGGTAATTCTTTGTTTTCACTAACCTATTTGTTCAAATATTTTATTCATTTGTTACATGGTAATTCTTTGTTTTCACTAACCTATTTGTTCAAATATTTTATTCATTTTTTCTTGTGTTATTTATTTTTATTATCCAACATTGTGTGCATTTTTATTTTATATTAAGAAATTTTCAGAGCTAAAGGTTTGTCAAGTGTTTTCTCATCTGTGATACTTTTTTCAAAGAGTAGTAATTTGTGATGTCTACGATCTCAAGTTAATAAGCTTTATATTAACTTTTATATATACAAAGTATGAAATAGAACAGAAATTCTCATATTTGTTCAATAATTTTACCATCATTTTCAGGAAAAATTAATGTTGTCAATATGAATGAGGTTTAAAGATTTTTCCTTGATTGTTATATTCTGAACTCTTTTGAAATTCCTATTAGTTTTTTTTTCCGATTTTTTACATTTTATTTTTATTTATTTATTTATCTATCTATCTATTTATTTATTTATTTATTTTGATTTTTCGAGACAGGGTTTCAACGCAGCTTTTGGTTCCTGTCCTAGAACTAGCTCTTGTAGACCAGGCTGGCCTCGAACTCACAGAGATACACCTGCCTCTGCCTCCTGAGTGCTGGGATTAAAGGCATGTGCTACCACCACCCAGCTACATTTTATTTTTTTTTAAAAATCATTTTATTTTATATAGTAAGCCCAGTTGCCTCTCCCTTCCATGCTCCTGCTCCTCCCATCTTCTCCCAACCCATTCCCCATCCTCCATCCACTCCTCAGAGAGGGTGAGGTATCCCATGGGCAGTTACCAAAGTCTGTCACCTCACTTATGGCAAGACTAAGGCCCTTTCCCATATATCTAGGCTGATCAAGGTATCTCTCCACAGGGAATGGGCTCCAAAAAGCCAGTTCATGCACTAGGAATAAATACCAGTTCCACTGACAGTGTCCCAACAGACTGTCCAAGCCTTACAACTGTCACCTACATACAGAGGGGCTAGTTTGGGTCTATGCAGACTTCTGCTATTTGTCCTGAGTCAGTGAGCTCCCACTTGCTGGGGCCAACTATTTCTGTGGATTAACCCAGCATATTCTTGACCCATTTGCTCATATCATCACACCTCCCTCTCTATTACTGGTGAGGAGGTTGACCCAGTGCTTAGCTGTGGATTTCTGCATCTGCTTCTATCAGTTACATGATGTAGCTTCTGTAATGACATTAAGGTAGTCATCAATCTGCTTACAGGAGAAGGGCAGTTAAGGCACTTTCTCCACTATTGCTTAGGATATTATTTAGAGTCATCCTTGTAGAATCTGAGGAATTTCCCTAGTGCCAGGTTTCTTACTAATGCCACCATGGCTCCCACTATCAAGATATCTCTTTCTTTGCTCTCCCTCTTTGACCTTGCCCCAACTCAACATTCTAGATCCCTCACATTCTCCTTCCCACTCTCCTTTTCCCATTCTACCCTCCCCCTCTTTTGTTCTACTCTCTACCCTTTGACTAGGCTTCCAATTTACTCAGGAGATCTTGTCTACTTCACCTTCCCAGACGAATCCATGTTTGTCTCAAAGGATGTGCACTCATATCACCTGGGCATTTTCACAGCTATGTTCTTAGAATCATTATTAATAATAGTTATAACCTGGAAGCAACCTAGATGTCCTTAAGCCAAAGAATGGATAAAGAAAACGTGGTGTATTTACAAAGTGGAGTGCTACTCAGAGCTAAAAAATAATGACATCTTGAAATTTGCAAGCAAATTGATGAAACTAGAAAAAAAAAAATCCTAAGTGAGGTAACCTAGACTCAGAAATACAAACATGGTACATACTCACTCATAAGTCACTGCTGGATGTAAATAAAGCAAAGTATAACCAGGCTAAATCCCATAACCCCATAAAACCCAAATATTTCTAAAAATTCTCATTTACATGATCTTCCTTATTAATTTTCAACTATAATTGTTTGTTTAGAAACAGGATCTCTCTACATAGACTTGGATGTCATGGAAATTACTGTGTAGACAAAGTTAATCTCAAACTCAAAATATCCCCCTGCTTCTAAATCCTGAGCACTGGATTAAAGGCATATATCACCATTGCGAGTTTGATCTTTAAATTTCTATAACACAATAACATCTATAAATATCCCTGGAGAACTGGTTCAGGGAATTTATTTTTGTACTGAAACATTTGGCAATGTTTACCTTTTTGGATAAAAAGATTTTTTATTTATGGTTTATGGGTATAATTCTTTATGTGACATTTTATTTATGTGACAACATATAATATGAATTATGTATTATTTATGAGAGGTGGGAATGATGATCTTCCAGAACGTGTGTAGATTCAGAGGAAAACATGCAGGTCAGTTCTATTCTTCCACCACACTGTCCTAGAGATTGAAGGTCATCAGACATGTCACAAGTGCTTTAACTACTTGACCTATGCTCCCAGGTACTCCTGAGCATTTAAAATAACATCTAGGTTATCTATAACACATATTACAGTACACATATCATGTCTGTTGTTATAAAGCTATAATTTTAGTTAAATGTTGGAAGACCAGAAAAGAGTCCATGTTGTTCCATGGAATGCAAAATTAATATTATTAAATTGATTTTAGTGTCTGTGACTGAACTGAGAATGCTATGCTAAAGGATTGATATTATTAGCCAAAATGCAAATTCTATCTCTAAATATTTTGGAAACCCTATTGATTAAATAAAAATACCATTTTATTAGTTTTATTGAGCTGTACGTTTTTCTGCTCCCCTCCTTTCTTTCTCCCTCCCCTTCAACCCTCTCCCATGGTCTCCGTGATTCCAATTTACTCAGGAGATCTTGTCTTTTTCTACTTCCCATGTACATTGGATCCATATATGTCTCTTTTAGTGTCCTCTTTGTTGTCAAAGTTCTCTGGGATTATGAATTGTAGGCTGGTTTTCTTTGCTTTATGTCTAAAAGCCACTTTTGAGTACATATTATATTTGTCTTTCTGGGTCTGGTTTACCTCAGTCAATTTGATGTTTTCTATATCTATCCATTTGCCTGCAAATTTCAAGATGTCATTTTTTTCTGCTGTGTAGTACTCCATTGTGTAAATGTACCACATTTTCTTCATCTCTTCTTTGGTCGAGGGGCATTTCAATTGTTTCCAGCTTCTGGCTATGACAAAAAATGCTGCTATGAGGATAGTTGAGCACAGGTCCTTGTGGTACAATTCAGCATCCTTTGAGTTTATACTGAAAAGTGATATTACTTGGTCTTGAGATAGGTTGTTTTCTAATTTTATGAGAAATCACCATACTGATATTCAGTGGAGGCTGTATCAATTTGCACTTCCACCAGCAATGCAAGAGTGTTCCCTTTACCCCACATCTTCCCCAGTATAAGTTGTAATCAGTATTTTTGATCTTGGACATTCTTACAGGTGTAAGATGGAGTCTCAGAGTTGTTCTTATTTGCATTTCTCTGATGACTAAGATGTTGAGCATTTCCCTAAGTGTCTTTCTGCCATTTTAGAACGGGAACTCCTGAAACTGAAAAGCTTCTATAAAGCAAAGGACATGGTAAACAAGACAAAGCAGCAGCATACAGAATAGGAAAAGATATTAAACAACTCCATATCAGATAGAGGACTTATCTCCAAAATGTACAAAGAACTCAAAAAAATCATCATAAAAAGAACAAATAATCCAATGAAAAAATGTGTACAGACCTAAACAGAGAACTCTCAACAAGGAAAAAAATACTACTTTGGATTACAAACCCTAGGTTTTCCTTTGAAATCTAATTTGTGCTCTGTTTTTTTTTTTCTGAATTGGCTTAGGATATTTCTTTGAATATATAATGAACATCAAGGTTTAGTACAGTTTATATAAATAGGTAATTTCAAAAAACAAGTGGGTATTCATGCTGCTCCGGAAGCTGATGTAGGTAGACATACAACTTAAGATTCTAGGGAAACACAGGAAGGAAAAGCTGCTGGTTGGCAGCAAGTAATGACAAATGTAGGTGAGTACTGGAGAAGACACAAAGAGAAACTGTGGGTACTTAAGAATCTTCCCCAAGAATGACATCACATATACCCACTTTGTCTATAATTTATTCTTTGTATAAAATCAAATTTAGACTCAGTAATGTAGCCAAATCTGATCATTGAGCTTTCAGAATAAATTGTGACTAAGCTAATAGTACATGTATAAGGTTAAAAAAATCTGGCTGGGTAGTTTGTAACTTATGTTAGAGATATTGAAAAATATGCCCCACAGTATTAATATTCAATACAAGGCAATATCCAATAAGAATTGAAGAGGGAGATGATATAAGTCTAAGTTTATTAACCGTTTTCATTTTCTTGGAAGAAAGCGCCCTTCTTGAGGGATTGGTGTCATTATACATACTAGTGGATAAAGAAAAATATCTGCTATTGGAGAAGGCCAACATGAAAGCTGTGTAAAAATTAATTATGGTTACATTTCACTAGAGTAAAACAAAAATTCCCTATTCTCAAATGTGGAGATGTTGAAAATAAAGAGATTAAATAGACGAGTTGATGAACTAACCTTTTCTGTATTCTATCTGCTTCTTTTTATGTTTAGTTTTTTCTTCTTAATAGGCTTATATAACATGCACAATCCATGATCATAAATTGTGTGTAATATACATTCTTTCCAGAATGAGTTTAGCAGCTGTCCTAATATTTTATGTTTTATAATGCTTTTCAAAAACAGTTTAGGGAGTCTTGAATAGTTTCTCCAGCCAAGCATGTTGATTACCTCTTTGCCTGAAATAAACGGTACCTGATTTTAGTTCTCTAAGAAAATCCAATTTCATTCCCTGAATATACACATAAACTCTGAAGAAGATGAATTTGATTTAAATATAAATACATATTTTGGTATACTTTGCTGTGTAAGTGTTGATACATCTCATAAGCAAACAAAGTAGATAGCATGGTTCAGGATGAAGAAGTGTTTTGTTGCAGCTTCCCTTGTCTTTATTACTGGAGATTAGGTTAACTTGCAGGAGAAAAGGACATACATTAACTCAAAAGCCTATATTATTTAGTGTTAGATAATCTAAAATTTTATGCGCTATTCAATATTGGATATTAAAGCATAGACTTCAAAATAACTTGTTAAAAACTATAACAACAGCTGAATATATTTGGAAAATAGTTCCCATTTAGTTAAAAGTAGCATAAATTTTAGGTTATGCTGCATTTACTCTAGACTTGGGGGGCTATAAATATTACTGTTAAATAATAGTTTGGCACAAAAATATGTGATGTAATTATCAGTTTCTTATTAATCAATGGCTTGTCTCAATTTTATTAAAATTCTTCAGATTATATTTAGTGTGCATACACATGCATGCTTTAGATAAAATCTTTGTAAAGATATTCTGAGTCATGTGCCTGATAGATTCTGTTCTTAAACTAAATTTTCCAATGCATCTCCAGTATCTAGTATTTGTCCTGCCAGGGCTAATCCTGCTGTTGCAGTCCACCATTAAAGCCAAATAAATTATATAGACATCATGGTGACATGCCCTAATTTGTTTATTTATTTTCCAATTTGAAGACTATCCTACTTACTAATGATAATAAAATATTCAAGAACACAGTTTCTGTTATCACAAACTTATTGTGTCTGGCAGTAGACAGCAGTACACAAATAAAACCATGCCAAGAAAAATAGCTATGAAAATGAAGTGAAATTAAGGGGAACTAGAGATATTAGAACAAGTAGTAAGAGAAAATCCTTGAGTCCCTAGTATTTAAGCAGTTACCAAAAAAAGAGAGCATAAGACATGAGATTTAAAGGACTGAACACCTAGCTTAAGGGAAGATCTAATAAAACTAGTCTAAAAAGTATTGAGGTTTTTTTTTTTTTGGTTTTTTGAGACAGGGTTTCTCTGTGGCTTTGGAGCCTATCCTGGAACTAGCTCTGTAGACCAGGCTGGTCTCGAACTCACAGAGATCTGCCTGCCTCTGCCTCCCTAGTGCTGGGATCAAAGGCGTGCGCCACCATCGCCTGGCAAGTATTGAGGTTTTTAAGAATCAGCATGAACCCTAACTTGTCAGGAGACTGAAGTATGGAACTGTGAAAAGAAAGGACACACAGCTGAAGTAGAAGACATAGATAGACATAAATAGGACTCTAAAGACATTATATCCAACAAGAGTATATTCTATGTATGATGAGGACAGAGAGAAGACAGGAAGCAGCAACACCTTTTAGGAGATTATTCAGTAGGCTTTTGTGGTAATAATCTATTCTAGAGATTATGGCTATTAGCAGTTATGGATGGGAAAACAGTTGAGGGAACAAGTTGTTCTACTGCAGAAAACTGTTGCTGAGACTGGATAAACAACAGATAAAAGAAAAGACTCAGATTACTCATCATAGTGAATTGTAAAGCGACTGTGACTGAAAGATAACTAAATGGGGTGAGGGATGTGTGTAATCTGAAGATATCCCTGGATATCCTAATCCTATGGGCAATATTAAGAAGCACATGACTGTAAATGATGATCTCAGAAGCAATGTAAATGCTTATAAGTAACCCAAGGTATCCTGCCTTCACAAGGGACACTGAAAGTCATTAAATGTTGTGATCTCTTCAGAGAAAAATAATAGGAAATGGAGACTATAAATTTGCACATATCAATACTTCATTTTGCAACAGAGAGGCTAAAAAGTACATTCAAAGACAGATTTAGTGAGTTGAAGAGTGAAATGCAGAGTAGAATCTCCAAGTCTAAGTCAATAAATGTTTTATTTTTTTTTAAAGATTTATTTATTTATTATGTACACAGTGTTCAGCCTCCATGTATGCCAGAAGAGGGCACCAAACCTCATTACCGATGGTTGTGAGCCACCATGTGGTTGCTGGGAATTGAACTCAGGACCTCCGGAAGAGCAGTCAGTGCTCTTAACCTCTGAGCCATCTCTCCAGCCCCCCCCTCAATAAATGTTTTGAATAAACATAAAGTATAAACTCTGTGAAAAAAAAATCCTGTTACTAGACCTGGGAACTGACCATTATGTATGTAAATCTGTCAGTTGTGGAAAACTTTTCAACAAGCTTCAGAGAAATAAAATAGATTAAAAGAAAAAGGAGAAAAATAATAACATGAAAGTAATATTGAAGAACTTGGGACAAATAAATATGAAGTTCATCATAAAGGAAATGGGAAAGTTAAAATTATACAGAATAAGTAATAAAATGAAATTTTCTTTGTAATTATAGGAGATAAAGTTTGTATCAGATTGAAAATATAGTAAAGGAGAAGAACCAGTGATCAATAGAAAGAATAAAGGACAAGCATCATTCGATGGTGAATGCAAGCTTTACTGGGTATAGTAGTCTGGGCTTACATCAATGGTCTCTTAGTGTCTGCAGCACATCTATCAAAGACCTTCTGGCTTTCATGGTTTCCATTGAGAAGTCAAGTGTAATTCTGATAGGTTTCCCTTGACTTTTTCCTTTGCAGCTCTTAATATTTGCTCTTTATTCTGTATGTTTTGTGTTTTGATTATTATATGACGAGGGGAGGCTTTTTTTTTGATCCAGTCTATTTGGTGTTCTGTATGCTTCTTGTACCTTCATAGGAATATCCTTCTTTAGCTTGGGAAAGTTTTCTGCTATAATTTGTTGAATATATTTTCTGGGTCTTTGAGCTGTAATTCTTCTCCTTCTACCCCTATTATTCTTAGGTTTGGTCTTTTCATGGTGTCCCAGATTTCCTGGATGTTTTGTGTTAAGAATTTGTTGGATTTGTTTTGTTCTTTAATCAGTGAGTTTATTTCTTCTATAGTATCTTCAGTGTTTGAGATTCTTTCTTCTATCTCTTGTATTCTGTTGGTAATACTTGTCTCAGTAGTTCCTGTTCGTTTACCCAGATTTTCCATCTCCAGCCTTCCCTCAGTTTGTGTTTTCTTCATTACCTCCATTTTATTTTTCAAGTCTTGAACTGTTTCCCTTACCGGTTTGCTTGCTTTTTCTTGTTTTTCTTGGATATCTTTGAGAGATTTATTCATTTTGTCTACCTTTTTGTTTGTCATCTCTATTTATTTATGGCAGTTTTTCACCTCCTGTTTAAATCCCTCTATTATTTTCATAATGTTCCGTTTAATGTTGATTTCTTCTATTTCTTCTGGAGTAGGGTGTTCAATTTTTCTTTTTTCGAGATCCCTGGTTTCTGGTGATGTCATGTTGTGTTTCAGGTTGTTGGAGGAATTCTTGCACTGGCGCCTGCCCATCTCTTCCTTCAAATGGAGCCAGGAGAGTCTTGGTGTCTTGGTCCAGTCTTTGCTGTGACTGACTCTCTGAGTGGATCTCCTCAGTGCAGGAGCAGGAACTGTTCCTGTCTGGATGGAACTCCTCAGCACAGACACGGGGTCTCCTGGTAGTCCAAGGACACCGCAGACAAAAGGGCGAAAGTGGGGGCAGGGCAGGGTTGAGTGGAACACAGAAGACCCTGCAGCAGGAGCTGGGGGGTTGTGCTCTCTTCCGGGACAGTCTGCCCTGGGATAGCACACACTCACCCCTCTGGAGGGAACTCCTCAGCATTGAAACAGGGATACCTGGTAGTCCAAGGACACCGCAGACAAAAGCTAGAGATAGAAATTTAACAGAAATAATATCACCGTTTATTCTAGCCCATATATCATGAATATTTGTCAAAAAAAGGAAAGTGTGAAGTAATATCAATGAATGTGTATATATATGTATATATATATGCATATATATACTAAATTAATATGACATTCATATTAAGATGTCACACACTAGGCTAATAATTGAAATCAGTAAACCTGTGGTGAAGATGTGGCTGGGAAGGCACAGTAAGTAAACTTTGTTGACAGAGGCAAGTAGACTTCCAACAATGGAATTCATGAAAATTAGTTGAAAATAAGAATATTTGAAGTATTGATCTTACAAAATTCTTCTTGTAAAAATTTATAAAAGACCTAAAGGAAGAAAACAATTAGAATATAAGCATTCATAATTTTAATTTATGCCCAAAATATTATATACATATAATTATCCCTAAAAAAACTCTAAGTCAACAGCTATGAAATTTGTCTTAACAGTTTATTGTTAAATATTAAGATTAATAATATTTAGTATTACTGTTTTCATAAAGCATATACTATATATTGTGACTAATAATAAATGTAGGATTAAGTAGACAGAAACTTGAAAGTTGAGTTTTTGTTGTGAATATCACTAATAAACAGTGGCTGGAAGCTTTAGTAATTATTCTAAAACAAGAAAAAAAATAACTTTTGCCTTTGATTTTTCTTAACTTTTAAATTATTAGATATCTAATCCATAATTATGAAACAATGTTAACAATTTTAGTTTTCAGTGGCTTTAAGAATTATGATATTGTTCAACCTTTCTAAATATAACCCACATGTCATGAATTTAAACTCTTACCTCATTTAATCTCCATTATCATACAATAAGGTGCATACTGTTGTTATCCATTTTGACAAAGATACACGTCACATTCTTGCATGTTTATCATAAGGGTATTTATGCCTATTATCATAAGGCAAAACAAAGATTAATTTTTTCAGAGAAAATTGTTTATAACAATATTATATGAGTTAATTTGATTCTTAGATTTAAATATATTTTAGCTAAAATTTTATTACAATAAATATATCAGGTCTTTGTCTACTTTTTCTTTTTAGAATATTCTTTTTGTTTTATTTTACTCCAGTAAATATGAGAAATGTTCTTAAAATAGATATTTGTTACCAAGTTGAAGAAAGTATACTGTGTACAGGTAGGATGGATGTACTGATAGTAAGGTTTTCTGTCATTAGACTTTGGTTCAAAGCTATTTATTCTTTAATATTACAAAGTTCTATTATCACTTTGAAGCATTTAATTTTAGCAGTTTTTATTTTAATATAAATAAAGTGTGGCATGCAAAAAAGCATGAATATTAATTTTTCTGTTTCTTTTTATCCATTTTATTAACCTCTGACTTCCTTGAATATACTAGCAAAATAGTAAATATAATTGCTCTTTAGGAAAGAAAATATTAAAATGTTATCTGATGTGGGATTTCCTCCTGTTCTGCTTTTGTTTCCACAGAGGATAAAAAGCTGTGGATTCATTCCAGGCTAATGTGGTTTGATCTAACAAGACCCCGTGAAGCAATGGCCCAGATCGTCCAACATCTGTGACAGCTTCAGGATTGCTGGCTGAGATGGATCTACCACACAGGATACCCCATAAAACACCTGATTAACAGCACTCCCAATCGGCAGGAAATAGTCAAAAAACAACACCCAAATACCTTAAATAATTTTTATATAAATGTTTATTTACATTTAAAGGGGATATGTTATAGTGATAAATATTTTACATTGATATAAATATTCAATTATTTATACAAATTTAAGGTCAATTTTGTTATGTGTATATTTCTGCTCATGATTGAGGGATTGTGTTTCTGTAGCTCATTTAAAAATGTAATGTATCATTAAGAAATACAAGTTAATAGAAAGTCATCTGTAATAGTCAAGCTTGTAGTCATGTTAGTTAGGTTTTCTAGATGTACAGATATATATTTCTGATGGATAAATATTTTTCAAATCTCTCAAAGTCTTAAAAATATGGCATTTTAAATTTTTTGAGAACTTTGGACTTTCATGAACATGAGACACATCTGCTCATAACAGCACCAATCTTCTTCAAGAGGATGATGGACACTGAAGAGGCTCCTTATAAAGTTTGTTAGTCATTTGAGTAAGAAACTGCTCTTGCCTGGACTGCTTGATGATATGCTATATAGACTGGACACACAGGACCCACAAAAAAGAAATGCCTGATAAAGTTACTTAAAAAAAGGTGAGCCAGTCTTTAATATTCCTGCTTCATGAAAGAGTCTGCCAGACATTCTGCAGGACCCAAAATAAAGTGACTGACAATCTGCCAGTATAGGTAGAACTATCTTTGAAATTTCCTGCTTCATGGAAAAGCCTACCAGATACTATGGGACTGTAGGCTGAAAAAGGATGCCCCAATGTTACAAAACAACTTTGGCTAACTGTCCAGGAAGTGAGAGATCTCTGTCAATTTTAGAGTGAAGGCGTAAGTCACAAACAATACCACACCAGTTTGGAATTATGAATAATAGGGTGGTATTTATTCAAAGGGGAAAAAAATTACAAATCACCGTCCCAGACAACAGCCCTCTGAGCAACCAGGAAGGGAGTCTAGTCGCCGGATGTGGAGCAGGAAGTGAGAGAGAGCGAGGAGGGAAGACGCCGTTTTTTTTTTAAAGGGAGAGAGACCATAGGCTGGAGGAGCGGAAGGACCTCCCGCAACACCTCCCCCTTTTGTTTAAGTAAGAGAGTTCTAAACCTACTACGAAATTATATACAATAAGTACAAATATCCTATTCTAACTAGCTTAGGTCTTGTATAATAAATAACTTGGCCAAGTCATGAGAGAAAAGTAACTACATTTATATAGTCTTCAACCCCATCGAAGATCTGAGAAGGGAAATAATGTTACCTGGGTAATTAGGAAGTTCAGGAAAATAACTTCCAGAATATGCAACAAATCACAGAGACAACTAGCTACCTGGGCAATCACCCAAAGTCACATTTGCAGCGTTGAAGCAACCAACTTTGGCTAAGGCCTAACATAACTGACATACCATTTTCAAAGGCAGGCAACTTTTCAAAACTATCTTACCCTATCTTGGCAGGATATGACAGTCCTGTTTTATCCATTGATGCATGCTCTGTATCTCTGTCAGTGGTTGAGGTATGGGCATTTCTTTGCCCCAAGGCCAGTTCTGCCAAAAAGAAAGGCTCCAGGTGGAGTGTCTTTGGTGCTCAACATTCTCTCGGGAGTAGAGCTGTGTTGCCAGGAGCAATTGTGTCTCACTACCACAAAACTCTGAGTTAGATTAAAGGCCATTTTCTACAGCTCTTTGAAGAGGTTGAAGATAATCTATCTATACTGAGTATAATCTCTATATATCTAAAGAACTTGATTAGTCTAATTATAAATGACAAACTTAGATGACTATTAATCTATATAATTCTCAATATCTATCTAACCTAAAGACTAAGACAATAAACAACTGTGAAACAAATGAGGACAATGACCTCCAAATATAAACAATGTACAAATATACATTGCAGTATGGTAAATATATATCAATACACAAACAATATATAAGTATCTTAATCAGAGGTAGAAATGTACACTGCAATATGGTAAATATATACAATATATATCAATACAATATATGTCAATACATAAAAAATGTTTTAAACAGGGGTAGAAACATGCATGCATACAATAGTCAATATAATACAAGAATTGATACCAATATATTTGTCTAAAAACAGTAACTCACAATTACAAATCTATTATCTCATCATTCCTTTTTTTTAAATGATCCCTGAGCTTATAAAATTCTTCCCCTAACCTCCCAACCCCTAAATGATGTCCCTAAACCCAAGGGCAAACTTTTACTGGGAGATGGGACGTCATCCTCTAGAATTACTTCCAGCTGTCATGGGGGCGACGTTCTTTCTGGGGGATCCTATGAAAGTAAAATGATGGTTAAATTTCAAGATCAATGTCTTTTAAAATTGCAAGTAGTCTCTGAGTATTTTGTGGAGGTCTGGCCAGAATGTTGTATAAGATGTGCACCATTTCAGCTAACCAAGTTGGGATCGTCTTGTGTGGCTGGTTCCCAAAACAGGTCTTGTAGTAGTGCTATCAGTATCATGATGTCATATCAACCAGGTAGAGTTGTTGTTATGGGGCCCCATCTTCTTCCTGGAAACTTCAAATGTCACTTCAGGAAAAACTCATTGTTCACTGTGAAAAAATTAAACATTAATCATATATAGACATATATATATATATATATATATATATATATATATATTCAAGGAAAGGCATGATAGATATATTCAATGAAAAGTATGATAGATATGAAAAAAAGCAAAGATGTTTTCTAAACTCATATTTCTTTCTGTCCCATATCATGGCTCTTGACATGAGACAGAAACTCCAGAAACTCTGGGTTTTCCTCTTACCAACAGGCTTGGAATTGGAGAGGGACTGAGCCATAGTCCAACTTCAAAACCAGCTCGATATATTTATAAATAAATGCACATTAATACCTATTTAAATATAAGAGTAGAATAATTTTACTTACGAGACCTGTTTGATTTTCTTGTTGAGTCTTATTGGGTTGTAAATAGTTTCCATCTGTCAGTATTTAAACATCCAGGGTCCCTTGAATTTTTCAAAGATGAGTGTTTTCCTGTGGAGATAAGAACAGAACCCTGCCCCCATTCTATGTTTTTCTTACCACCTGTATGAATATCATCATTGTGGATGAGTTGTCATTTCTCCTTTCCAAGAGGTTTCTCCTCTTCAAATGGAAACTTTATTAATTTTGATGGCATCCACAATTTTTCTTCTCTTGTGGAAACAAGAGCAAAACCCCTTCCCCAACGTAGCACATCTCCTGGCTTCCATTGAGAGGTCAGCACATTTTTGAAATAGATCGGTTGATTTAGTTCAGAAGACTTTTCCATTATCCAATGTCTTTCTGCTGCTGTCGTTCCTTTCTCATTAGCATGAAGAAAATTCAAGGTTAATAAAGCATTATGTAATCTATTTCTGGGGGTATTTTCGGTCCCTTTCTGTTTGTTCAGCATATCCTTTATAGTACGATTTGATCTTTCTCTAACTGCCTGACCTGTAGGATTATTTGGTATACCTGTAATGTGTTTTATATTATAATAATCAAAAAAGCGTTTCATTTTCTTAGATACGTATGCTGGACCATTATCTGTCTTTATTTGTGCAGGTATACCCATGATGGCCATAACTTCCAATAAATGTGTGATTACTGAATCAGCCTTTTCTGAGCTCAGGGCAGTAGCCCATTGAAAACCTGAATACATGTCTATGGTGTGGTGTACATATTTTAATTTACCAAATTCCATAACGTGGAACACATCCATCTGCCAGATTTCATTTCTCTTAGTACCCTTTAAGTTACTCCCTGCAGGCAACGGTGTTTGATTATAGAAAGAACAAGTAGGACATCTCCTTATAATGTCCTTAGCTTGTTGCCAAGTAATGGAAAATTCTTTCTTTAGGCCTTTACTATTGACATGATGCGTCTTATGAAATTCTGAGGCCTGCAACACACTTCCAATCAATAATTGATCAATCTCAGCGTTGCCTTGGGCTAGAGGACCAGGCAGACCTGTATGGGACCGGATGTCTGTTATGTACATTGGACAAAGCCTGTTCCTGATTATGTCTTGTACCTGGATAAACAATGAAATCAACTCTGTGTCATCTGGTATAAATTCAGCGGTTTCAACATGCAAGATAACTCTTTCTGCATATTGTGAATCTGTAACTATATTAAGAGGTTCTTTAAAATCCCTTAGCACCATAAGAATGGCATATAATTCTGCCTTCTGGACAGAATTATAAGGGCTTTGTTCCACCTTACTCAATTCATCGGACTTGAAACCTGCTTTCCCTGATTTATTCACATCAGTATAGAACATATGAGCTCCAGTTATTGGAGCATCACGTACAATTCTAGGAAGAATCCAAGAAGTTCTTTTCATGAGGTTAAGTCTACCACTTTTGGGATAGTTGCTATTAATTTCTCCCAAAAAATTAGCACAAGCTCTTTGCCATGGTTCGTTGTCTTCCCATAACTTTTTTATTTCTTCAGTAGTAAAAGGCACTATAATTTCTGCTGGGTCTATACCTGCTAGTTGACGAAGTCTCAGCTTACCTTTTATAATTAATTCAGAGACTTTTTCCACATAAGTTTTAAATTTTTTACTTGGTTTATTAGGTATAAATATCCACTCTAAAATAATATCTTCCCTCTGCATTAGAATCCCTGTAGGAGAAATTCTGGAAGGCAATATGACTAGGATACAGCTAAGATTTGGGTTCACTCTATCGACATGTGCCTCCTGTAATTTTTCCTCAATCGTTGTCAGTTCCTTTTCTGCTTCAGCTGTCAGTTTTCTTGAACTATTCAAATCTTTATTACCATCTAAGGCTTTGTTTAAATGAACTATTAGATCAGGTGTTATCCCAACAGCTGGTCATAGACTGGAAATGTCACCTAACAATCTTTGGAAGTCATTAAGAGTCTTTAACCGGTCTCTCCTAATTTGTGCCTTTTGCATTTTAATTTTCTCTAACCCTATTCTGTAACCTAGGTAATTAAGAGAATTTCCTCTTTGAATCTTTTCAGGGGCAATTTGTAATCCCCACCTAGGCAAGACTTTCTTTACTTCTTCAAACATCCTTTCTACAGTATTTTTATTAGAATCAGATAACAAGATGGCATCCATGTAATGATAAATTATGGACTTGGGGAATTGTTTATGAATTATTTCCAATGGCTTACTTACGAAATATTGGCACAATGTAGGACTATTGAGCATATCCTGTGGGAGGACAGTCCATTGATATCTCCTATTAGGCTGAGAATTATTATAAGTAGGCACTGTGAAGGCAATTTTTTCTCTATCCTTTTCTTGGAACGGTATAGTGAAAAAACAATCTTTCAAATCATTAACTATAAGAGGCCATCCCTTTGGTAATAGAGAAGGCAAAAGAATTCCAGATTGTAATGGGCCCATAGGTTGAATTTCCTTGTTGACAGCTCTTCAATCTGTCACCATTCTTTATTTACCAGATTTCTTTTTTACAACAAACACAGGAGAATTCCAAGGGCTGGTTGATTCTTCAATATGGTGAGCATCTAGTTGCTCTTGCACCAGCTGTTCCAATGCTTGTAATTTATCTTCAGCTACAGGCCACTGTTTGATCCATATTGGTTTCTCAGCTAGCCATTTTAAAGGTAGGGCTGTTGGTACCTCTAAAGGTTTGGTATTTGCTGTATGTTCTTGTACAGCCTGAATGGCTGGAAACCTTTTTCCATAATACCTCATCATATCTTTCCAAGAATTATGAGTTCCTGGAACTACAGGAATGTTAATCTGGGTATTCCATTGCTGTAGCAGGTCACGGCCCCATAAATTTATTGCAATATTGGCTATATATGGCCTTAGTCTTCCTATTTGCCCTTCGGGCCCTATGCATTCAACCTATCTTGTGCTTTGTTTTACACGAGATAGGGTTCGAATTCCCAGGAACTGAACATCTACCTCTTGAAGAGGCCAATTCGGATGCCAAGATTCTGGGGTAATGATACCTATATCCGCACCTGTGTCTAATAAGCCTTCAATAAAAGTGCCATTTATAGACACTTAGCTTTGGTCTTTGATTGTTAATAGAAGTTTGCCAAAATATACGTTTATTCTGTCGTACTGGGTTTTTTGACTCATCCTCCACGCATAATTCATCATTTAGACCAGTATTACTTTTTACAGCAGAAATTGGAGCTTTTAATTTTCTTGGTGAGGCACGTTCTCCACTGTGACTGGGAATGACTGGGCCACTGTTGGCTTGGGGGCCTGCGAGAGACCCCTCAAGGAGTTTCCCGATGATATCGGGTTGCCCCGTCTGTCTTTGTTGACCTGCATTCGTTGGACCAATGCCGGCCTTTACCGCATCTCCTACATATACCTGAAGGCCGAGGTCTCCTGTTTTTGTTATTCCCAGAAGAGATATTATTCCTAGAAATTCTTTGCCTGCAATCCCTTTGCAAATGTCCTAATTTACCACAATTAAAACACCTGGCAGTTTGATGTCTCCTCATTGCTTTGGAAATCGCTTCTCCTACCCAAGATTCATCATTATAGCTAAACGTCTCAACATTCATCGTATGCTGAATCCATTCATCCATAGGTGCTGATCTAGACTTTAAAGGCCCAATTATCTTTTTGCATTCTGTGTTTGCATTTTCGAAAGCTAGAGTTTCAAGAAGTATTAGTCTAGCTTCTGGGTCTGTTACCCCTATATCCAGAGCCTTAATTAATCTTTGCAAAAAGTCAATAAAGGTTCTCTCTGTCCCTGCCTAATCCTGGTATATGATTCAACCCTTTTTGCTGGATCTTGTATCCTATTCCAAGCATTTAAAGCTGCTTGGTGACATAGACACAGTACTTCTTCGTCATAAAGAGCTTGGACCTGTGGATCAGCATATTCTCCTGCACCAAGAATTTGATCTTGGGAAACCTCCACACCTTTTGCTCTTCCTTGCTGTTCCATATGTTTGGATTCGTCTCTGAAATAAATTCCAAACATGAAGGAAGGTCCCTTATCTAAAACTGCAGACACTAACTGATGGAAATCATAGGGGGTAGCTCTAGCATTAGAAGCCCAAGTTCTTATCATTTCCTTTACATATGCAGAGTGGAAGCCAAAATTAACCACAGCCTGCTTAATTTCTTTCAGATCATTCATTGCTATTGGCGTCCATCTAGCTTCTTTGACTCCCTTTGAGCCTTTAGAAGTTGACGCTTTGTCAGAATTAAGTATAGGGTATGTCGCAAAAACCCTGGGTAAGCCAGTTCTAATAGCTGGTGGCGGCATTGTATACTGTCCTTGTGCCTCCTTACTCTGTTCATCAGCTCCAATAATTTCTTCAATCTTTTCAAATCTTTTTATCATTGTCTCTCTTAAATCCTGAATCTCCTGACCTGTATATGTTTCTAGTGATTTCACTGAGGTATCAATTTTTTGGTCCTCATTCTGCACCTGTGATTCCAAAGCTTTAAATTTTTCCTTCAAAGATAACATGTCCTCCTTAAACTTTTCTTGTATATCATGTAGATTCCCATCTTGGAGGTACATTCTGTTACCTTATCAAAACTTTGTGATAATGTCTGAACATCAAATTCAACAGCCTGAACCCTTTCAGGTAACTTTCTAGTACCCTTGGATATGGAGTCAATTTTGTCTATCATAGTATCCACTTGTTCAGATAACCTCTGATTTTCAATAATTTGAATCCTGTCAATTAGTTGTTCATTATTAGTTCGTAAAGATTCTATCGTTCTTAGGAGTGCCATATTCTTCTGTTCATTATTAATTTGTAAAGATTCTATCGCTCTTAGGAGTACCATATTCTTCCTTAATGATAGAATATGGAAAAGAAAACTAAAACCTAGTAACAAGCAAATTAAAGTACCCCCATAATCATATAAACCTTGTATGATGTAATCCATTGTATTAGTAAATACAAATTCACTAATCCATTGTATTAGTAAAAACAAAGCAGTAAAATTTGCATTAGAAACAAAAACTGCCATATTACCTATTATCCAGCAGGTGGCGCTGTTGCCGAGTCACGACGAAAACGGGGTCCTGTTTTAGTGTCTGCCTAGTATTTGTTAAAAACTGGGAAATGCAAGTTGCTCAACAAAGTATATGTAATTAAATCAATTCCGTACAAGGAACCATAAACCCAGAATCCAGGGGTAGAGAAGAGCAACCTGGAAGCCGCTTATGCCTCCACGTGACAGAGTCACGCTGAGGGGCTGCAGCTTTCGGCAACCGGCAACCGCGTGCTCTGGTTTGCGCCACTTAAGAGCTGTGCTTGCAAGGGAGATTTAAAAACGACTCAGAAAAGAGCAAACCACGCAGGCAGAGACTACGCGGGCCTGTGGAGTTTAAATCCACGTGGGGAGGCAGACGATAGGGTGCGTGGGGACTTGAAGTCAATCTGAAGTGTCTAAAGGGAAAATATAAAGAACTGCAGCAAGAAAAGTCAGTGCGTGATAATTTATATTATACTGCTGGCTCCACACACAAGGCACAGGCCGCAAGGCACAGGCCGCGGCTGAGGAAAGGAGGGGCTCCAGCCAAGCCCAACTCGCGGCAGGCAGCCTAGCTGAGGAAGGAGAGGTCCTAAAACCTGTTGGGCGCCAGATGAAGGCGTAAGTCACAAACAATGCCACACCAGTTTGGAATTATGATTAATAGGGTGGTATTTATTCAAAGGGAAAAAAACTTACAGATCACCGTCCCAGACAACAGCCCTCTGCGCAACCAGGAAGGGAGTCTAATCGCAGGACGCGGAACAGGAAGTGAGAGAGAGCGAGGAGGGAAGACGCCACTTTTTTTAAAGGGAGAGAGACCACGCCCCAATGGGCTGGTATCTCAGCGGCTATAGGCTGGAGGAGCGGAAGGACCTCCTGCAACACTAGAGTTTTGGAAGTTGTGACAATGCACTTCTCATTTCCTTAGGTAATATTATATCCTTCTCATTTCCTTAAGTAATATTATATCCTTCTAGAGTCATTGATGGAGTTTTTAAAAAGATAATTATAATTATAAAAGATAGATTAGATATAAAACTTAGACTCACAAAGATAGGACAGATGATAGAGATTTTCCTTAATTTGGAAAATGTAAATGGACTAAATATCATAACTATAATTCTTGTTTGATAACTGTTTTGTTATATGTAATCTTGTTAGGTTAAAATTAAAATCTTTTTTTTTTATTTAAACAGTAAAAGGGAGGTGATGTGGGATTACTCTCGGTATGATGCAAATATGTTTTATCACCATTGGATAATAAAGAAGCTGCTTTTGGCCTATGGCAGTGCAGAATAGAACAAGAGGGAACTTCCAAGCAGAGATAGAGGAGAAAAGAAGACAGAGTCAGGGAGATGCTGTAGAGCTGCCAAAGGAGACAGATGCAAATGAAACTTCCTGACAAACCACAAACTTTGTGGCAAAATATAAAATAGCAGGAATGGGTTAATTTAAGATATAAAAGTTAGTTATGCCTAAGCTATTGGTCAAGCAGTGTTGTAATTAATATATTTTTGTTCTATTATTTGGGTCTGGGTGGCTGGGATAATTATCTCTCCTTTGAAAGAATTTTATTAGGATATCTTGCATTGTGTTGTTGACAGAAAGCATGTTGTTATGATAAGAATATGATCTATAGTACTATTGGAAATATTTAGCCTCACCATTATTCCATATATTATCTGAGCAGATCCATTTATGAAAACAAACATTTTATTCTCTTTTAATCTTTATTATTTAGTGAGAATATTTAGGAGACTCTGGTTTTCTTAATTTCTTAGTACCTATCAACATGCATTCATCTGACAAGGTTGAGATGGCAATTTACTCTTTTAAAAATTATCCCAAATTTATCTGAAATTACAAAAGGACTAAAAGCTAATGTGTAAATATACCAAGTGCAGTTTCAATTTGCATAAAATTACATTCTGTGACACAAATAAAATAATGATTAGCTAAAAATATTATTCATTGAATGTGTTACACAAAAATGACTCATACTGGACAGATGGTGGATAATAGGGAAAGAGTTTTCCATTAAGAACAGACATCAGTGAAAATCTTCTGCTTTAAGGGATCTAACTCTGGCAACATGGTCTGAAAACTTAGAACAATCCCCTTTTATATTCCACATATTTGTGAGGTTCAATTAGAGCAAGGGGAAATTCTGTTGATCTGTATGATAGTTTATTCCTATCCAAAGTGTGTAAGCTACTATTGTTTTGCTTATTTTTGTTTGTTTAGTGTGTGTGTGTGTGTGTGTGTGTGTGGTGCATAGTTCGCAGAACTGGTTTTAGCTCTCATCAAAGCAGATGGTAAAATATATTCTCTAACCCCACATCTGACAAAGGGCTGATCTCCAAAATATTTATAGAACTCAAGACACTAGACATGAAAAAAATAAAATAATCCAAATAAAAGATGAGTTATAAAGCTAAACAGAGAACTCTCACCAGAAGACTGAAAGACATTTAAGGAACTGCTCAACATCCTTAATCATCAGGGCAATGCAAATCAAAATGACTTTGAGATGCCATCTTATACCTGTCAGAAAGCCTAAGATCATAAATACTGAGGACAGTTTATCTTGAAAAGGATGCAGAGTCAGGTAAACATACCTCCACAAGACTTCTACAACCACTTTGGAAATCAGTATTGTGATTTCTCAGAAAACTGGGAATCAGTTTACCTCAGGACAACATTTGCGCATATACAAAACGATGGTCAATAATACCACAAGGACACTTACTCAACAGTGCTCATAGTAGCATTATTTGCAATAGTCAGAACCTGTAAAAACAAACAAACAAACAAAAAAACACATATAAGAACAAAAACAAACAAGCAAATTACCTTCCCTCAACTGAAGAGTGAAAAAAAAAGAAAATGTGTTACATTTACACAATGGAGTATTACTCAGATGTAGAAAACAACATGAAACTTGAAAGCAAATGGGTGGAACTAGAGAAAAGCATCCTGAGTGGGGTAACACAGACGCAGAAAGGCAAAATCTGCTCACTCATAAGCATATATTAGATATAAAGCAAAGGATAACCACTCTACCATCCACAGCTCCAGAGAAACTAGGTAACAAGGAAGACGCTAAGAGGGACACATGGTTCACCATGGGAAAGGGAATTAGATGAGATCTCCTTAGTAAATTGGGTGTGGGTGGTGATGGTAAAGGAGAGGGAATGGAGTGAGAACTTGAGAGAACGGAATAGTAGAATGGTGAAGGAAACTGGAATGACAGAGCAATGAAAGAGATATCTTGATAGAGAGAGCTACTATGGGGTTACGGAGAAACCTGGTGCAAGGGAAATGTCCAATAATTCACAAGGATGACCCCAGTTAAGATGCCTAGCAATAGTGGAAAGGGTGACTGAACTCCCTTCTTCCGTAATCAGATGTGTAAATACCCTAACTACCTTCATAGAGTCTTCATCCAGTAATTGATGGAACTAAATGCAGAAATCCATATTCAAGCACCAGGATGAGCTCCTGGAGTCCAGTTTAAAAGAGAAAGGAGGAAATATATAAGCAAGAGAGGTCCAGATCATGATGGAGAACTCTACAGAGATAGCTGATCCAAGCTTGTGGAATCTCATCAGCTCTGGCCCGACATTTGTGGAGCCTCCATGAGACCAAGCTAGGCCCTCCATATGTGGGAGACATTGGTGAAAGTTGCATTGTCTGAGGGGCCCCTGGCAGGAGGAACAAGATCTATTGCTGGTACATGTGCTAGCTTGTTGGAGCCCATTCTCTATAATGGGCTGCCATGCTCAGCCTTAATGCAGGAACGAGGGGCTTGGTCCTGCCTAAACTTAATGTGCCAGACTTTGTTGAGCCCTTACACATTGGGAGGAGTGGATGGGAGGCAGGATGGGAGGAAGCAAGGGGGAGCAGGAGGAGGGGTACTGTGGGTTGCTGGGGAAACTACATCCACATAAAACTGAGAGAATATGAGAAGGGATTTTAGACATAGGAGAACAGAGTTAAGTATGACTTATTAGTAGAAGCATTTTCTGAAGAATAAGGGCTTGCTCCTTCAAGGTATACTTTATACATGTATGAAACTTTCAAGTATTTTTAAAAAGTGGCATATAAGAAGGGAATGTGGTAGTATTTGTAGATAAAAATGTAGATGATACTTATGGATGAAAACACATAATCAATATTCATTTATTATTTATAACATCTTTCTGTCTTTACTAAAATCTCATGTTTCTTGAATACTCTTTGTATGTGGTGGTGTGTGCATGGATTTGTGGTGCACATGAATTATCACTTGAGAAACATACATGTGTGCATGTGAGAGAGATTATGCATGTTAGTGTGTGCATGTGGAGATTTGATACTGGGTGTCTTCCTCAATCACTTTCCCATTTTGTTCTTTGATTCTGGGGATAGCCTAAAATTTAGAGGTCATATATTCTAACTAGTCTATTTTAGTTAGCTTGACCCAGGCTCACCCTCCATCTTTGCTTCCTGGGTGCTGTGGTTATAGAATGTCTTCCAAGTATGCATGGTTCTTATATGGGTTCTGGTTATCATAACTCTGGTCCTCACATTTGTAGAGCAGATGCTTTATCTGCTGAGCCATCTCTTAGGTTCTTTTACTTGAATCAGACAGCTAAATGATTAATTTATGAAAGAGATTGTCACTGGTTAATATTAAGTATTAAAGGATGACACATTGTATTGAAAGATCTACGTTAGCCAGATTGACTCTATGGAACCATAAAAATGGGAGAAAACACAAGGAATCTAATTCTAGTATATTCTGAGGGTCTCATTTTTGTTCTTAATTTTAATTTTTTGTTTAGTTTTTTTTCCCCAACATTTAATCTGGCTCTATGGAGGTTCATGTGTGTTGTGTATTAGATTGATATTAAGTAGTGTGCTTATCTCTGATTATGGTTAATCAATACAAGTGAAGATATTATCAAACAATTGGAGATTGACTACAGAACCGAGAAAAAGTTAAAACTATTGCTAAAGCCTAGAAACGTTTTCAGTTTTTATTCTTTTATTTGCTAATTAATACTTTGATTACATGAGTTTACCAGAAACCCATCCCATAACGATCAGATTGCCCTTTGGTTCAATGAAACAAGACAAGAATCCATGTGTACACCTGATTGTATCAACCATTCACTCTCCTGCGTATTTAATCAAACATATTTTGAGGTGCATCACTGTATTTAAATAAATCATTAATCTTTGAATTGCTTGAGGTAAAGTATTTGCATAAATATCAATCCATATTTAGCATATTAATTTTAATATAATTCATTTTTCCATGTCAAGATCTAACACATGCTTCCTAATTTGTATTCAATTATTGGAGCAGATACTCAGAAAGAAACTTCCAAATTGCTGTTTAATATGCAAGTCAACCTGTTAGTTTCAAAGGGATTTCACTTAATTTCCTTATGTGCTTTCAACTGAATTAGCTATATCAGAATCATATGAGATTATTTTTAAAATACAATTTTTGATCTCTTATGTCATAAGTGAGTTTGAGAGATGGAGAGATTGAACACATAAAAGCATGATGGATTGATTCTACAGAAAGATATATTGAGGATACAGTATATACTGATACAGTATATATCAGATTTTTATGTTTGAAACTGAATTTGAATTAATTCATATTTATTCCACCTTAATTATAAAACAGAGAGAAACATAAATTACAAAGTTAATGTTCATTTTCCAAATGCAAACATTCATAGAGTAGAAGTACCCAATAATTTTTCTAATTAGTTAAAAAGAATTTACCTTATCTGCTTGGGAGAAGGCTCTGTAGTTAAAGTTTCTTCTGCTTTTGCTCTGAATTTAGTTCCCAGTACCTGCTTTATGCAGCATACATTATATGTGATTTTATATCTGGTCATCTGAAACTCTCTTATGGCTTCTTCAACCTACTATATACATGTGCACAGATGATTAAACAGATCACATATATACACATTATAAAAATAGAATAAATCTTCTAAAAAGAAGAATAATTTGCCTCATACAAACACTCATGTTTTGTGGTAATGTGCATGTATGTGGTATGTGTGTATATGGCATGTTTTGTAAGTCTGCAGAAAAAGTAAAATTAACTTCAAGGAGATCAGTGAAAATAAGGAGATATTCTCTGATAAGTGGTAATTGATGCACTGATCTGCAAATGGTAATTAAAACAAAGACCCACAAATGGACAAGGTGTAGAGAGCCATTGATTTGGAGCACTCCACTCTCTCTTCCCTTAAGGCTCAGAGTTCAATGGTAAAGAAGTGGCAGAAAGATTGCAAGAGCCAGGAATTGTATATTACTACAAGAAAACAGCATTTTTCAGACACAGCAGGGCTGACACACATATGAACTCACAAAAAATGTGGCAGCATGTACAAAACCTGTACATATTCAGGAAAGATAAATTTCTTGCAAAGAAGAAAAGATGTTGGCATAATGTACCACATCTAACCAAGAACCTATTTGCAAAAGATAGCTCTTGAGAAAGGAAAATAAATATTCAATGCACAATACATGGTTTATCAACAATATTTCAGGGTAGACCTCATGCAGAGGAATAGTTGACAAACAAAATATGATCTTCACATGTGTGGGTGTTTGGTGTTTTGTTTTGTTTTTGCTTTCATTTTCGGTTTGTTTCTCAAGGTTAGCTTTGTATAGCCCTGTCTATCCTGAAAATCAATCTGTAGACCAGGCTGTCGTCAAACTCACAGAGATTTGCCTTCCTCTGCCTCCCAACTGTTGGGATTAAAGGTGTGTGCTGTCACCACCCAGCACAGTGTTTTTTAGTGAGAAAGAAGTTGGATAGTTAGTAGGGGAATCTGGGAGAATTTGAGGAGAGAAAAAATATTATCAAAATATATACAAAAAAAATTTAAAGTAAAATAGATTAAAAGTATAATCAACAATTACCAAATTATATAAAACTTGAAGAAACTCTGTTTTTCTAATGTGCCTTCTGAGGGAGTATTACAGTACCCAGACTATCTTCCTCTGGGCTCCAGCAGCACGTCTAGTGTTCTATCTCAGATCATACTAAATCATGTTTTGGGGTGTGGACTAGGGAAAAGAATTATTCTCCTACCCTTTAGACACACATACAGATAATGAGCCACCATTTGTGGACTGAGTTGTTCCTAATTAGCTTTCAGTTTTGCCCAGGGACATAATGAAGTGCTTCCCAACCAAAATCTGTGAAAATTCTACATGCCAGTAGGTCTACAGAACTTTATTTTATGTGACCTTAGAAGAAAAACATGTGTCTGCATTATCTGATTTGGTAGAAATATATCTGTTTTCAAAACAAAATATTTTGTTTCTAAAAGATTATAAAAGGTTCATTTTCTACCATCTTTTGATTCTAGAACACTTTAGTTAATCTAAAAGAATTAGCATTGATTAACAGAAAATTATATTGGAAAATTTTGCCTTATACTATAGTTTAAGAAGATCTGAGAGCAGAATAAAACTCTTGGCTCAGTTATGATACTTCTTGAAATAATTTTTTTTCTGATGGGGCTCATTCTATATGTCTCTGAAAGCTATTTTTCCATACCACAAGTTAAAGTTTCACTTAAGTAATTTTGGAGATTAGTGTACCTTTTTTTTACATCTTAAACTCATAAATCCAATTAAGGACTTAATCCTTTTATATGATAATAGATGATTTCATTTTAATTTAGTTTTTGGAATAATTACATTAGGATTTGAATAAATCATACTCCTGACAATGGAATAGCACAGGACTATGATCCTGTGTGAGCCCTTCTTATACAGGGTGCTGGTTCAATGCAGTAAGCTATTCTTTCATTTTATCAAGACTTTTGCACTATAAAGTAATAGAAATAAGGCTTCAAATTGATAAGGAACATCTGGTTTCTTTATTTGTAACCCATTTTGTAGAACAATTTGATTTAGAAAGTAAAATAACAAAGCTATGAAAAATAAGTACATTATGAATAAAAAATATCTATCTGATTTCAATATTTGCATGTGCTCTGGGGCACAGGTCATTTGTAGAATGCTTGTGCAGCATTGCAAGAAAGGCCCTTGGTTCAACAGTAAGCATTACAAAATACAACAAAAACAACAAAAAGAAATCTTAAAAAGACCCCTGTGAAGCCATAATTTTCAACCTCTGCTAGAAGAGTTGATAAGATTACCCAATAGGTTTTTAGAAGGCTTGAGTGTAAGAGAGAGTTTAAATTGCTTAGCATGGTGAGTAGCAGAGAATGATTGCTTAAATTGCTAACTACACACCTGTTCTAACATTTTGAAATAGAATCACCATCAACTGTACTCAAATGTAGATCATTCTTCTCTGAGCCAGCTGTTTCACGACTTAAAGTGCTTCAAAAAAGAAATATAGTAAAGATCTGAGTGGCTCCCTCCTCATTCCTGGCACCAGTCAAAATCTGGGAGGGGTGTTTTCACAGGCATGTTTGAGGAGCAATAACCACTCAAAGGACAGCGTGGGTTCTCAGGTTTCTGTCTTTCTAATTTTGCAATATTTCTTGAGGCTAAAGCAATTATATTGGATTTACACTAGGGCTACATTGCTAGAAACAATATACCACATACACGTGTGTGTGTGTTCTGGAAAGATAACAAAAATACTACTATATATGTGTACGTACACATATATAGTTATCTTTCCAGAACTTTATTGTTGTGCTGTGAAATGAAGCCAAGAAAAGGAAACACATAACAAAGGAGAGGGGAAATGGCAGTAAACTCTTTTCTCAATAGATATAAATCTGTTAAATAAGGTGATACAAATATCTTTTTACTAATATCAATGAATAAAGGAGTTCTAGTCTTCATGAAATAGCATTTCATGCATGTGTATAGCATAATTTCTGTGATGTTGCTATTTTACAAATACGTTAGAATTTAAATTATGAGCTTAGCTTTCTGCACAAATTCACATTTTTATTTTCATGGAGTAAGACTTATTTTTCTTCTCTGGTGACTAACTTTGCTATACTTCTAAATAATTGATATTTATGCTCTTTTACTGTTGTTATACTTTCAATTTCATTTCAAATAAAAGTGCACTGTTAATAGCAAAAATGGGGAAAATAAGAAGAAATGTGAGAGGACTTGGGGGAGGGCAGAAGACCCTTACCTCCCACCTGGGCATCATTGATGTCTCCTGCTGACAAGTAAATCAATAATTTGAACAAATGACTGGAGACTGATATACACAGGAAATGTACATATGTTCTGAAAATCACATGGAAGGCTATAAACATGTCTTATGCATCATTCTAGAGATTAGACACACCATTGGTTCCTTTCAAGATCTGCATATAGCACAAAAAAATTATGGTCATTTTAACTTAGTTTTTACTTTTTTCTTTTTATCCACATTCTTCCTTCCTATGTAAACTTGCACAGTTGCCTCATAAACCAAATTATTTCATTCATGTAAGTGCTCAATAGAATAAGAAAATGGATAGGTCAACACACTTTGAATTCTCTTTCACAATTAATTACAAAGTATACTTCTACATAGTGTGGCTGTATAAACTAAAAGCCACGATTCCCAAGCACTACTGCAATACTAGGGTGCATTTCTCCCACACCTTACCATCCTCATTTGTTGGTTCTTGTGGTTAACCACAAGGGACCCTAATTTGGCTTCACTCTGACTCTTCAATTCTCTCTCAGCTAAGTGGAGACCTCATTTATATTTTGTTGAAGCTTCTAGGGATAACCCCTATGTTAAACAGCTATAAACTATACACTTGCATGTGACAGAGTTGATTGGTGTCTACTAATGAGAGTCAATCCTTAAGGGTTAGTATCTTGCATATCTGATAAAGTTGTTAAAATTTTGTTATTATGGAAGTAGCACAGGAGGGAGAACATAAGGACTCATGATCAAAGTTTTAATATTGGTAAGTGATATTTATCCAGAAAGTTATTCATTTCCTTTAAGTTTTCCAATGTTGTGGAGTATAGGTTTTCAAAATATAACCTGATGATTCTCTGTATTTTCTCCATGTCTGTTGTTACTTCCCACTTTTCATTTCTGAATTTGTTCATTTGGATGTTCTATCTCTACCTTTTGGTTAGTTTAGATAAAGGTTTGTCTATTTTGTTGATTTTCTTGAAGAAGCAACCCTTTGTCTCATTGATTCTTTGTGTTGTTTTCTTTGTTTCTTTTTTGTTGATTTCAGCTCTCAATTTGATTATTTCCTGAAGTCTAGTACTTTTAGGTGAGTTTGTTTCTTTTTGTTCTGAAGCTTTCAAACGTTCTGTTAATTCACACCAAAAGGAGATCAAAGGGATACAAATTGGAAAAGAAGAAGTCAAACTCTCACTATTTTCTGATGATATGATAGTTTACATAAACAATCCCAAAAATCCTACCAAGGAACTTCTACAACTCATAAACAGGATACAAGAATAACTCAAAAAAATCAGTATCCCTCCTGTACACAGATGATAAAAGGTCTGGAGAAGAAATCAGAGAATCAACACACTTCACAATAGCCACAAATAGCATAGAAAATCTCAGAGTAACTCTAACTATACAAGTGGAAAACTTGTATGACAAGAATATTAAATCTTTGAATAAAGACTTTGAAGAACACACAGAAAGTGAAAAGATCTCCCATGCTCTTGGGTAGGCAGAATTAACATAGTAAAATGGCAGTCTTACCAAAAGCAATCTACAGATTCAACACAATGTCCATCAAAATCCCAGCAAAATTCTTTACAGATCTCGAAAGAATGGTACTCAAATTCATACGTAAAAACAAAAACCCAGGATAGCCAAAACAGTCCTGTACAATAAAAGAACTTCTTGAGGCATCACAATCCCTGACTTCAAACTCTACTATAGAACCACAGTACTGAAAACAGCCTGGTATTGGCATAAGAACAGACAGGAGGACCAATGGACCTGATTAGAAGACCGGAAATAAATCCATGCATCTTCAAACACCTGATTTTTGACAAAGAAGCGAAAATATCAAATGGAAAAAAGAAAGCATATTTAATAATTGGTGCTGGCGTAACTGGATATCAACATGTAGAAAAATGAAAATAGACTCATATCTATCACCATGCACAAAACTCAAGTCCAAATGGATCAAAGACCTCAACATAAAGCCAGCAACACCGAACCTTATAGAAGAGAAAGTGGGAAATATACTTGAACGCATTGGCACAGGTGACCACTTCCTAATATAACCCCAGCAGTACAGACTCTGAGAGAAACAATTGATAAATGGGACATCCTGGAACTGAAAAGTTTCTGTAAAGCAAAAGACATGGTCAACAAGACAAAATGATAGCCTACATAATGGGGAAAAAAATCTTCACTAACCCCACATCAGACAGAGGTCTGATCTTCAAAATATACACAAAACTCAAGAAATTGGTCACCAAAAGAACATATAATCCAATTAAAAAATGGAGTACAGACCTAAACAGAAAACCCTCAACAGAGGAGTTGAGAGATACTTAAGGAAATGTTCAACATCCTTAGTCATCTGAGAAATGCAAATCAAAACAACTCTTAGATTCCATCTTACACCTGTAAGAATGGACAAGATCAAAACAATGATGACAACTTATGGTGTAGAAGTTGTGGGGAAAAGGGAACACTTCTGCATTGCTGGTGAGTACGCAAGCTGGTACAGCCCCTTTGGATATCTGTGTGGCGATTTCTCAGAAAATTATGAAACAACCTTCCTCAAGATCCAGTAATACTACTTTGGGGTATATATCCAAAGATTGCTTAATTGTGCCACAAGGACATGTGCTCAACTATGTTCATAGCAGCATTGTTTTGTCATAGCCAGAACCTGGAAACAACCTAAATGCCCCTCAACTGAAGAATGGATTAGGAAAATGTGGTATATTTACACAATGGAGTACTACACAGCAGAAAAGAATAATGACATTTTGAATTTTGCAGGAAAATGCATGGAGCTAGGAAACATTATTTTGAGTGAGGTAACCCAGACACAGAAAGACAATTATCACATGCACTCACTCATAGGTGGTTTTTAAACATAAAGCAAAAAAAAAACTTGGACAACAATGAGGACACTAAGAGAGACTTACAGAGATCTAATCTACATGGGAAGTAGAAAAAGACAAGATCGAAGTGGGGAGGGGAGCAAAGAAAAATGTAGTGCTCAATTAAAACAACTCTGAGATTCCGTCTCACACCTGTAAGAACGGTCAAAATCAAAAACACTGTTGACGGCTTCTGTTGGAGAGGATGTGGAATAAAGGAACACTCCTTCACTGCTGGTGGGAGTGCAAACTTGTCCAGCCACTTTGGAAATCAGTATGACAATTTCTCCAAAAGTTATAAAACAATCTATCTCAAGACCCAGCAATACCACTTTTGGATGCACATCCAAAGGATGTCCAGTCATACCACAAGGACATGTGCACAAATATGTTCATAGCAGCATTGTTTGTAATAGCCAGAACCTGGAAACAATCTAAATGCCCCTCATCTGAAAAATGGGTAAAGAAAATGTGGTATAGTAACACAATGGAGTACTACACAGCAGAAAAAGAATAATGACATGCTGAAATTGGTGAACCTAGAAAACACCGTTTTGACAAATATAATATGTACTCACTCATAAGTGGATTTTTGACATAAAACAAAGAAAAATCAACCTACAGTCCACATCCCCGGAGAACCTAGACAACAAAGAGGACCTTTACAGAAATGAACATGGAATTATATAGTGTTGTTTATAGATTTTCTTTTAACTTCCAGCCCCCCATTATTAGGAAAGTAACAACAGCATCAACATCATTATCATGTGCATATAAATCTAAACCTATTCAGAAATGTTAAGTATTGTCTAGGTAGTTATTAAGACTGTCTTGTCACACACACACATGCACACAAGCACACATTTACAGTTTTGTTTTGTTAGCTTCATGATACTGACCTACAAGAAGTATACACTTGTCTAAGAGTGGTGATTGGACTGGATGGTGAATATCTATTACCAATTGCTCTCCTGCCATAAAAGATTTTGAAATCAGAAATGTTCTGATCCATTTGGTGCTTTCCAGATAAATTCTTCATAATTTCATTCATTAGGATTATATTGCTTTATGTATTTTAATTCCCAGGGAGTGGAGAGATGTAATTTATAAACAGGTCACAGGTTACTTCTAAAATTTCTAACTTCTGTGTGTGTGTGGGGGGTATGTGTGTGTGGTGTGTGTTGATATATACACTGTGTATTGTTGCCTTTAAAGGCAAGAAGATGTTAGGTACCCTGGAGTTGGAGCTACAAGTGCCTATGAGCATCCTGGTATGAATGCTGGGAAGAAACTCCAGTCTTTTGCAGAAACAACCAGTGCTTTTAACCACTGAACCATATTTATAGTTCCAAGGTTTTCTTTTAAAAATTGGAGACTCTCTATGTAATATAACAATAAATGGATAAGTCTTATTATACATTAGTCACAACCCTCAGAGTATTCAATGACAAGAACAAACCATAATATTACAAGTGATACTCTATTATGGAGTATATTGTCATGTACAGCAAAGCTATTCCTATATTTAAAATATGTCCCATATTTTTCAGGAATTGTTTCATAATATGTTCTTATTGTCAGTGGAATATAACTTTAACTATGTAGGGTGTATAACATTTGCTTATGCTATACTTGTTTATGGTGCAAAGATGTGTTGATTGGTCTAATAAGAAGCTGAACGGCCAGTAGGTAGGCAGTAGAGGGATAGACGGTGCTGGTAGATAGAGAGAATGACAGAAAAGAGAATGAGGGAAAAAAAGCAGGAGACATCTGAGACCAGACAGCCAAACAAGGAGGAAGTTGTGAAAGTAAGACATACAGAATAAAAGAAAGGTAAAAACCCACAAGGCAAAACATAGATGATGAGAAACAGGATAAATTAAATTATAAGAGCTAGAGGGACAAGCATAAGAAAAGGTTGAACATTTATAACTAAAAATAAGTCTCTGTGTCATGATTTGGGACCTGATAGCAGCCTCTCCTTGCAAAAGAAAAAGAACTCTGCTACAATTAAAAGGATTTCTTCCTTTTCTCACTTTCGTTTTTAATTATTTTATTATGAAATAAAATATTTCAAAAAGCCCTCACATCCAGATTTATTGTTTAGAAAAATATTAACAAACTAGAATGTTCTTTCATTATCATAATTTAGAATGTTTCTTTTTACATTTGTATATGAGGGTTTTGTTTCTCTTCTAAGTTACCACATTTAAAAACAAAACAGAAGGGGACTGTCCTATATCCTAGTGACTTGTATTTCTAGAAATTTCTTAAAATGTTGTTCACTAGCTAAGTCACATAGAAACAGGAAAGCAAAATCTTTCAAAAGTTTTTGTTAGCAGAAATAAAAAGTAAGGAATTGAAAAGATGACTCAGCTGTTAAGAGCACAGGCTTTGCTCACTAATAACTTGGGTTTGGGTCTCTAAAGAAACGTGTGAGCCCACAACCTTTCACAACTCCAGTTCCAGGAGATCTGATGTCATCCTGTGGCCTCTTTGGGCACCAGGCACGCACGCTGTGTTTATGTATACATGCAGAGAAGCACTTACACACATAAAATAAAAAGAAATAAATCTTAAAATAAAAATTAAGTTGAGTACTAGTTGAAGGCATAGAATACTGTTACAGCAAATAATGTTATGTCCAGATTACAACCCCCAGAGAGACCACCAGCAACCAGAGATGTCCAGACTGCAAAAAAAAAAAAGTTTATTGTTAATGTGAGCTAGCTGGGAACCCGTCTCCAACACCCCATCGCAGCAAGGTAGACAGGAGGTAAGAGTTCCTTTGTGGTGTTAGCTTTTTTAAAGGCAAAAATCATAAGCAGTCAGGGGGGGCTGGCACGGGTGTAAGGTCTTTGCTCTTTCTCCCATCTTATTTAGTCACCTTGTCTTTGTCTTTAGAACAAGGTCATCCTGTCCCTGAGTCAGGACATCTTAATTAGAGTCTCTACCAGGTGACCTGGCACCTCAACTTCGTGCTTTGGAATTTCCTGGGAGTGGGGGCACTAACTTTTCTGGGAACATGAAGCTATTCTGGGGTCTTTGATTTTAAAACACTCTGCTAGGAAATTTCTTTTTGTTCCTTTGAGAATGAGGGTTTTACAATAATAGTTAACTTTATTCCATGTTTATTTGATGTTGGTGCTTAGAATGGTCCCTACTTCCTAAGGACTATGGTGGCAGACAACATGACTCCAGTGAGGCTTCTTACAGATGCTAAACTGGATTAGACCGAGAATGAAACCAGGGGTCACCTGACTCACTGACTCTGTCATTTTCATACATCATGCACTCTGTTTCCAGAGTTTGTCAGTGTTTGTATGTCCACTTCATAAAAGGAGACAAACAATATTTTCTATAAAATTGTGTTCTGTTTGTATTTGATTTAAGAGAAAAATATTTAATTGAGAATAAAATCCATATTTTGTATGATAACTGAAACATTTGGGAAACTTCATAAACATAATTATTTAGACTCCTTAAGATAGAATGTTTAGCAAAACTTTTGTTCTCAATATTGTTTGTTATATTTATTATTTGTTATTATTGTATATAGTTGTATTTGGTTTAGTTCTGTCTTATTTAGACAAAAGGGGGAGATATAGGGATAAGTCCAGCCCCTTAGGGGGCGTGTTCGCCTGGGGCTAATGTTTACCTATGAATCTGGCGAGCATGCTCCCAGCTGCTGCTTCTGCTTTCCTGGTCTCCGCCTGAACGGTGGTTCTGTAAGTCTATTTCCCCATTAAAGCTGTATATATTTTTACAATATGTCTGCATTCATTTACGCCGTTACAGTTCTGAACACCAAATATCACTTTGTTGTTTAAACGTTTTTGAGAATTACTACAGTTGCATAATTTCCCTTCATTGTTCTCCATTCAAACTCTCCCATGGAACCTCCTTGCTCACTATTAAAACCAGAGCCTCTTTTACCTATAATTTGTATGTATATAATTGTGCATATATGAATGAATATACATATATGTGTGTATATGTATTTGTGTGTGTATGTGTGTTATTCTTCATAGAGAGAAGAGAAAGCTGGGGAGAGAGAGGTACGACTAAATAAATAGCAATACATAAAACATATAAAACAGTCTATGATTTCTGGAATGATCATTTCATATTGGATAATCAGATGGTGTGCTTTTCTTTGGGGGAGACTATTTATCCTGCATTCAGTGTTCACTAGTTGCCTGTATTTCTTTGTGTAGGGTTGAGGACTTGTCAGCTCCCTCTACCTCAGTCCACATTTTCATGATACTGGCTTCCTCTTTGTTCAGGTCATATTTGCTTGCTATATTGATGAGATTTCTTGGTTGTAACTTCTGATATTCTTAGAACAGTAGCTCACTATTGCTGAAAACACCATACACATGAGACAGAGAGCTTCTTAGAAACCACTGCCTGAGGAATAGTTTTCATTGTATCAGAATGTTCCATGCATGCTTTCAAAGGAAAAAAAACAACCAACAGTCCTACCTAGCTATGATGCCATGTCACATTCACAGTTTCAGTGAATACTTCACACCTAGGGGAAATAATGTTCAGGGAAGTATTTTTATTTATTTTTCAAAAGCAATCTGAAAGAACCTATTGTATCTGGGAAAGGCCACCCCTTCCATTCCCAGCTTTTCTTAGTTGCCCAAAGTTCATTGTCTATAATTGAGATTACATGGCATTTTCCTAGACACTTTCACTGGTATCCTAGTTCAGTTAATGTTTAGTCTGTTACATTGCTGAGCCTTCTACATCTAGCTTCTGATGTTCCTTAGGAGACACAAACTCTCTGATACTCTGGGTCTTACAATCTCTGTGCCCTCTCTACAGTGTGTATCAAGCTTCAGTTGTACAAGTGTTTTGCCCATAGATTAATTTGAATTATTTTCCACTACTCTGCATTTCGATTAGCTGTTGTTTATTACAGCTGTCTATATGGTGCAAAGACAAAGCTCCTTGATAAAGAATGAACTACACTTTGATTGTCCAGTGTTGCAATAAAAATTAATGAATAAAGAGGCCATGAATTTGAAGGAGAAGAGAAAAGTACAGTGTTTGTATGGAGAAGGAGAATGGAAAAATATTGTTAATTGTGTTATAATCATATAAAGATAAATAAAGATGCATACTGAGATGTACCCCCAGAAGAAATTCTGTGATATTTCTCTCTGAGACAAGGTGGCATTTAGAGCAGAAATTTCTATTAGTTCTGCCCCGTATATCTAAGAGCTACAGTGAATTGAGTATGAATTCTACAACATTTGTATCTCAATGATAACTCATATATTCTTAAGGAAAGTAGAGTTATTTCATAATTCCCCACACATTTGTACTTTATGAAAAATAAACACACCTGACCTATTTCTTTACTTTTCATATTATAGGTTCTTCTGAGGAAAATATAATTTAATAATTTAATATAGATGATCCCTTTTATTCAATGTTCTTAAATGAATATAAAAATTTGAATATTGTCTTACCATTCATTGCTTTGGAGAAAACATTTACCATAATCTTGATATAAATTTGAATAAATGTAAGCTTTAAATAGAAAGATAAGCAAACCCTTCTCAAAGAATCTGTCTACAAGTTTATAGAAGTGTTTGCTTTTGTGGAAATATTTTAGAATACCTGATAATCTTGGGGCTTGTTTATTTTCTATTCTGCCAGTGGGATAATTTTTACTACTGGATGCAGAATCAAGCTATTTTATAAATTCATAACTGAAATATGGAATACATGATGTTTACATATCTAATTAATGTAGCTTCATATTGTTGGATTTCCTTGCAAGAATTGACTTTGCAAAATGTGTCAAGTTGTAGGATTATGATGACAAATATCTTAGTTAAAACATAGTTACAAAGTATATATAGACTGTTCTTTTGTTAAATATTTGTAACTTTCATATCCATAAAACCTGTCACACATTCTTTTTTTCTGAAGATAGAGGAAGAAGAAAGGTAGAGTCAAAGCAAGGAAGAAGAGTGAATAAAGGAGACAGAAAAGGAGGAAGGATGAGAAAGAAGGAGGGAGAGAAAGAGAGAGAGAAAGAGAGAGGGGGGAGAATGTGCATGTTTTGGTACAAATCATTTGTTTTGACTACAATTGGGATTTCAGTAGCAGTTCATGTGTTTCCTAATGCTCTCCCACTTAGTAATGACCATTCAATAGGGGAAATTTTGCTTCCCTACCACTATCCTATCCTATGCAAAGCTAAAAGACAATCATGGTGAGCACAGAGTACAAGTATTTGTCCTCTTTTTCTTAAAAACATGCATGCCTGCATGATATATTTTACCCAAAGTGCTCCCCAGAACATGATTTTGTTTCTACTCCAATTGTACATTTCCTCACCTGCAAATATATATATATATATATATATATATATATATATATATATATGCATTTCCCTGGAATCAAAACATATATAATGTGGATTTTTTTTTTTTGCAAATGAATACTGATAATTCTTCTGCTCAGAAAAAGATTTTTCTCTACATCAATTTTTACAGGGGTTCTTAGTACACTATGTGGTCACTCCGTATTTGAAAGTGTGTCTGATATCTTATGAACTATACTATGTAGAGATTTTCACAGTTTGCAAGAAACCTGATAAAATGTGTTCTTAATCCCATTAATGCCAGAGTAGAGCAAAGTATTCTCAGAGTAGTCACAACAGCAGCTAAGATGGTCAGAGTAATGTAAGAGTGACTGGTGGCATAAGGCTGTAATTTCAGGTTGCAGCATCTGCAGTAGCAGTAGTCATAATAAAATCAGGTGCAATGGCATTTTCATAATATTTCTACTAGTCTAAAGTACAAACTTACTTAAGAAACTGAAATAATAGTCACAATTCCATAATTGTCACTGGAATTGTGTTTACATTGAAGCAGCTGTTTAGCTGTTCATTTTTGCTCAGATACACTGTTTGATTTCTACTTCTGTAAGCAAAATGGATTCTTGATGGGAAGTACTTTGTAATAATCCATTAGACAGTTAAGATGTGCATGTCATAATGTAAATAATCCAATTACTCACTTATACCTCAAACAGACTAAACCTGTAGAAAATGGATGAAGTGAATCTAAAGTCCTCAAAATCCAGGGAAGCTTTGTTAGCATTCTCTATGCATTTTTTTTGGTAGCATCATACTCTGGTAGTGTCAGTTAGGGACTAAATATTCCCTTTCTCTGATAAACCAGAGAAACTATATACTTATTGGCTAGAAATGACTACTTAGTATCTGCATATTGGGAACCTATGAGTCTCCTCATTCACTAGATTTTGTTTTGTGTTTTATTTTGTTTGTTTATTGTTAGTTTGGTTAGGTTCTGTTTTTATTTTGCTTTGCTTTGGAGGGGATTATTCTCTTACCAAGACTGAGAGTCATTTTATCTATGGAATATAAACACAGATAATTAGAAGGCAGTTCAGTGCTGTGTGGAACTGGCTAAAAATTGGTTTAAAAGTTCCTTAGCATACAACCTCCCTATTTCTAGATGTCTATTCGGGTTTACAATGCCAGGCATGCTCTCTCCGGCCCTCTCTTCTGGGAGAAATCCTCAAATCCAGATTGGAGTTGGTTATACACTCCAGTGCCAAACCTCAAAGGCTCAAGTGAACATTGTCTAGTTCAGTTGGTTTGTTTGCTTGTTCCTAAGATTCACAGTTGGACTAGACCAAAGATGCCTTCTCCTGTATCCCAGCCTGTTTATCCCTTGAGGGTAGTTTGAATACGAGCTAGCATCAGGAAAGTTTCTACCTCTTTTTATGTCTGCTTTCTCTATATCTTACAATCAAAGTGTGTGGTGTCTTCTATGTTACGATCTTATCTTCTAGTTTTGGTGGGCAGTCGAGAGGAAAATTTAATATTACATTATTTATCAATTAAGTATGATACTTGATTCAAATGCTGATTTTAGGTGGTAGAAATACAAGTCACTGGGATGCTCCTGGCTCCCGTGTGCTCTCCTGGACCCCGCCCTGCCTGCCATTTTCTTCCATTTGTCCCCTGAGCTGCGGCCCTGTGAAATTCCTTCCGGACGGGTGAGTGTGTGTGATCCAGGGGCGCTCTGTCCCAGGGGAGAGCACAACCCCCCTTCCCCCTGCTCCTTCTGCATGGCCTTCTTTCTTACTCACGACTCAGCCCCCAGCACCCTCCCCCCAACCCTGCCCTGTTGTAAGCGAGCCAAGCACCTCCAGCTTGGGTGCTCCTGGCTCCCGTGTGCTCGCCTGGACCCCGCCCTGCCTACCATTTTCTTCCATTTGTCCCCTGAGCTGCGGCCCTGTGAAATTCCTTCTGGACGGGTGAGTATGTGTGATCCAGGGGCGGTCTGTCCCAGGGGAGAGCACAACACCCCCTCCCCCTGCTCCTTCTGCAGGGCCTTCTTTCTTACTCACGACTCAGCCCCCCAGCACCCTCCCCCCAACCCTGCCCTGCTCTAAGCTAGGACCAATGCTCAAGAACAATTTTAAGCTCCTACACTAAGGCTTGGGCCACCAGGAGGCCAGGTTTAGGTGCTGAGAAGTTCCATCTGGACGGCCTGCCTGCAGCAAGCAAGTCAGGCCCTTTGTTTACAAGCTACCCAAGCAGCACTGAGAACCAATCCGGGCACCAGGAGAGTCATCACTGGGGCACTAGGAGAGCCATCACTGGGGAGCGACATCACTGGGAAGGTACAACAGTGGTCAAGGAGACCTGATCCTGTAAAAGAAGATCCATAGAGGAGCATTCGGAGGAAGAGATGGGCAGGCGCCAATGCAAGAATTCACCAAGCAATCTGAAGAACAACATGAAACCACCAGAACCCAGCTACCTCACAACAGGAGCACAGGAACACCTTAACCAAGAAGAAGCAGAAAAATTTGACTTTATGAAAGTGATTGACGCCCTTAAACAGCATGTAAAAAATGCCCTGGTAGAAATGGATGAGAAGTATAACAGAAAGTTTGAAGAATTGAATAAATCAGTGAATGATACCCTAGGAAACCAAGGAAAAACAATCAAACAGATAATGGAAACAGTTCAAGACTTGAAAACTGAAATGGAGGCAAAGAAGAAAACACAATCAGAGGGCCGGCTGGACATGGAAAATATAGGTAAAGGAATAGAGTCTACAGAAACAAGCATAACCAGCAGAATACAAGAGATAGAAGAAAGAATCTCAGATGCTGAAGATAACATAGAGAAAATAAACGCACTGATCAAAGAAAACAGCAAGTCCAACAAGTTCTCATCGCAAAACATTCAGGAAATATGGGACACAAAAAAAGACCAAACCTAAGAATAATTGGAGTAGAAGAAGGAGAAGAAGTGCAACTCAATGGTCCAGAAAATATATTTAATAAAATTATAGAAGAAAACTTTCCCAACCTAAAGAAGGAGGTACCTATGAGGGTCCAAGAAGCATGCAGAACACCAAATAGGCTAGATCAAAAAAAAACATCTCCTCGCCATATAATAATCAAAACACAAAGCATTCAGAATAAAGAAAGAATATTAAGAGCCGCAAAGGAAAAAGGCCAACTTACTTATAAAGGAAAACCTATCAGACTTACACCGGACTTCTCTATGGAAACCATGAAAGCCAGAAGGTCCTGGATAGATGTACTACAAAAACTAAGAGACCATGGATGCAAGCCCAGACTACTATACCCAGCCAAGCTTTCATTCACTATAAATGGAGAAAACAAAATTTTCCAGGATAAAAACAAATTTAAACAATACGTAGCCACAATCCAGCTCTACAGAAAGTAATAGAAGGAAAATCACTAACCAAGGAGTCCAACAATGACCACAATAACTCAGACATCTAGAGACCCTTCACCAGCGCAATTCAAAGAAGGGAAACACACAAACTCTACTACTAAAAAAGTGACCGGAGTTAACAACCACTGGTCATTAATATCAATTAATGTCAATGGACTCAACTCACCTATAAAAAGGCACAGACTAAGAGAGTGGATACGAAAACAGGATCCAACATTCTGCTGTCTACAAGAAACACATATCAAACACAAAGACAGGCACCTACTCAGAGTAAAGAGCTGGGAAAAGGCTTATCAAGCAAATGGACCTAAGAAACAAGCAGGTGTGGCCATACTAATCTCTAACAAAGTTGACTTCAAACTTAAATCAATCAGAAAAGATGGAGAGGGACATTTTATACTCATAACTGGAACAATTCAACAGGATGAAGTCTCAATCCTAAATATCTATGCCCCTAATTTAAAAGCACCCACGTATGTAAAAGAAACATTACTAAAACTCAAAGAAGCCACCAAACCGCACACACAAATAGTAGGAGACTTCAACACTCCTCTCTCACCAATGGACAGGTCAATCAGACAGAAACCTAACAGAGAAATTAGAGAATTAAAGGAGGTAATGAATCAATTGGACTTAACAGACATCTATAGAATATTCCACCCAAATAGGAAAGAATATACCTTCTTCTCTGCAGCTCATGGAACCTTCTCGAAAATTGACCACATGCTCGGTAACAAAGCAAACTTCCACAGATACAAAAAAATATTGGTAACCACATGTGTCTTATCAGATCACCATGGATTAAAGTTAGAGTTCAACAACAATGCTATCCTCAGAAAGCCTACAAACTCATGGAAACTGAACAGTCAACTATTGAACCACACCTGGATCAAGGAAGAAATAAAGAGAGAAATTAAAGTCTTCCTTGAATTCAATGAAAATAAAGAAACAACATACTCAAACTTATGGGACACTATGAAAGCAGTCCTGAGAGGAAAGTTCATAGCACTAAGTGTCCACTTAAGGAAAACAGAGAAAGCACACATTGGAGACTTAACAGCCCACCTGAAAGCTCTAGAAAAAAAAGAAGCTGACTCACCTAGGAGGAGTAGAAGACTGGAAATAATTAAACTAAGGGCCGAAATCAACAAAATAGAAACACAGAAAACAATCCAAAGAATCAATGAAACAAAAAGCTGGTTCCTGGAGAAAATCAACAAGATTGATAAACCCCTATCCAAACTAATTAAACGGCAGAGAGAGAATATACTAATTAATAAGATCAGAAATGAAAAGGGGGACATAACCACAGACACAGAGGAAATTCAGAGAATCATTAGATCCTACTACAAAAGCCTGTATGCCACAAAACTGGAAAATGTAAAAGAAATGGACACTTTTTTAGATAAATACCATATACCAAAGTTAAACCAGGACCAGGTGAACAATCTAAATAGACCTGTTAGTCGCGAAGAATTAGAATCTGTTATCAGAAACCTCCCTACCAAAAAGAGCCCAGGACCAGATGGCTTCAATGCGGAATTCTACCAGAACTTCCAAGAAGACCTAATACCTATACTCCTTAATGTATTTCACAATATAGAAGCAGAAGAGTCATTACCAAATTCCTTTTATGAAGCTACAGTTACTCTGATACCAAAACCACACAAAGACTCTACCAGGAAAGAGAATTACAGGCCAATCTCACTCATGAACATTGACGCAAAAATCCTCAACAAAATACTAGCAAACCGAATCCAAGAACACATTAAAAAAATTATCCACTATGATCAAGTAGGCTTTATCCCAGAGATGCAGGGCTGGTTCAACATACGAAAATCTATCAATGTAAGTCATCATATAAGTAAACTGAAAGAAAAAAACCATATGATCATTTCATTAGATGCTGAAAAAGCATTTGACAAAGTTCAACATCCCTTTATGATAAAAGTCTTGGAGAGATTAGGGATACAAGGGTCATACCTAAATATAATAAAAGCTATATACAGCAAGCCGACAGCTAACATCAAATTAAATGGAGAGAAACTCAAAGCCATCCCACTAAACTCAGGAACACGACAAGGCTGCCCACTCTCGCCATATCTCTTCAATATAGTGCTTGAAGTTCTAGCAATAGCAATAAGACAACATCAGGGGATCAAGGGGATTCGAATTGGAAAAGAAGAAGTTAAACTTTCGTTATTTGCAGATGATATGATAGTGTACATAAGCGACCCCCAAAACTCCACCAAAGAACTCCTACAGCTGATGAACACCTTTAGTAATGTGGCAGGATACAAGATCAACTCCAAAAAATCAGTCGCCCTCTTATATACGAAGGATATGGAAGCAGAGAGGGAAATCAGAGAAACTTCACCTTTCACGATAGCCACAAACAGCATAAACTATCTTGGGGTAACTCTAACCAAGGAAGTGAAAGACCTATTCGACAAGAACTTTAAGGCATTGAAGAAAGAAATTGAAGAGAATACCAGAAAATGGAAGGACGTCCCTTGCTCTTGGATTGGGAGGATCAACATAGTAAAAATGGCAATCCTACCAAAGGCAATTTATAGATTCAATGCAATCCCCATCAAGATCCCAGCAAAATTCTTCACAGATCTTGAAAGGACAATAATCAACTTTATATGGAAAAACAAAAAACCCAGGGTAGCTAAAACAATCCTATACAATAAAGGATCTTCTGGAGGCATTACCATCCCTGACTTCAAACTCTACTACAGAGCTACAGTAATGAAAACAGTGTGGTACTGGCATAAAAACAGAGAAGTCATCCAATGGAATCGCATAGAAGACCCAAATTTTAACCCACAAACCTATGATCACCTCATTTTCGATAAAGGAGCTAAAAGTATACAATGGAGGAAAGAAAGCATCTTCAACAAATGGTGCTGGCACAACTGGATATCAACCTGTAGAAGATTGAAAATAGACCCATATCTATCACCTTGCACAAAACTCAAGTCCAAATGGATCAAAGACCTCAATATCAGTCCGAACACACTGAACCTGATAGAAGAGAAAGTGGGAACCACCCTACAACAAATGGGCACAGGAGATCGCTTTCTATGTATAACCCCAGCAGCACAGACATTAAGGGTAGCATTGAATAAATGGGACCTACTAAAACTGAGAAGCTCCTGTAAAGCAAAAGACACTGTCACTAAGACAAAAAGACAACCTACTGACAGGGAGAAGATCTTCACCAACCCTGCAACAGACAAAGGCCTGATCTCCAAAATTTATAGAGAACTCAAGAAACTAGACTTCAAAATGCTAATTAACCCAATTAAAAAATGGGGCACTGAACTGAACAGAGAATTCTCAACAGAAGAAGTTCAAATGGCCAAAAGACACTTAAGGTCATGCTCAACCTCCTTAGTGATTAGGGAGATGCAAATCAAAACAACTTTGAGATATCATCTTACACCTGTCAGAATGGCTAAAATCAAAAACACCAATGATATCCTTTGCTGGAGAGGCTGTGGAGGAAGGGGTACCCTCATCCATTGCTGGTGGGAATGCAATCTTGTGCAACCACTTTGGAAATCAGTGTTTCGGTTTCTCAGGAAATTCGGGATCAACCTACCCCTGGACCCAGCAATACCACTCCTGGGAATATACCCAAGAGATGCCCTATCACATGACAAAAGCATCTGTTCAACTATGTTCATAGCAGCATTATTTGTAATAGCCAGAACCTGGAAACAACCTAGATGCCCTTCAATGGAAGAATGGATGAAGAAAGTGTGGAATATATACACATTAGAGTACTACGCTGCGGTAAAAAACAATGACTTCTCGAATTTTGCATGCAAATGGATGGAAATAGAAAACACTATCCTGAGTGAGGTATCCTAGACCCAAAAAGATGAACATGGGATGTACTCACTCATAATTGTTTTCTAGCCATAAATAATGGTCACGGAGTATATAATTGGTGAACCTAAAGAAGCTAAATTAGAAGGTGAACCCAAGGAAAAACATATAATTATTCTCTTGACTAAGGGAAGTAGACAAAATTGCCGGGGAGAAATTTTGGGATCTTGGGGAGGGGGATGGGAGTATCGGGGAAAGGGGAGAGAAAAGTGAGAAGGGGAGGATGAGGGAAACTTGGGGAAACAGGAGGATTGGGATAAAGGAAGGTTGGATAGGGGAGCACGGAAGCACAATTTTTAGTTAAGGAAGTCACCTTAGGGTTGGCAAGAGACTTGAACCTAGAGTGGCTCCCAGGAGCCCAAGGCGAGGTCCCCAGTTAGTTCCTTGGGCAGCTGAGGATAGGGAACCTGAAATGACTCTATCCTATAGCCATACTGATGATTATCTTGCATATCACCATAGAACCTTCATCAGGTGATGGATGGAGATAGTCACAGAGACCCACACAGGAGCACCGGACTGAGCTCCCAAGTTCCCAATGAGGAGCGGAAGGAGGGAGAACATGAGCAAGGAAGTCAGGACCACGAGGGGTGCACCCACCCACGGAGACAGTGGGGCTGATCTATTGGGAGCTCACCAAGGCCAGCTGGACTGTGACGGAAGAAGCATGGGATAAAACAGGACTCTCTGAACATGGCGAACAATGGGGGCTGATGAGAAGCCAAGGACAATGGCCCTGGGTTTTGATCCTACTTCAAGTTTGGGCTTTGTGGGAGCCTAGACAGTATGGATGTTCACCTTCCTAGACATGGACGGAGGGGGGAGGACCTTGGACTTTCCACAGGGAAGGGAACCCTGACTACTCTTTGGACTGGAGAGGGAGGGTGAGAGGAGTGGGAGGAGGGGGAGAAGGGTGGGAGGAGGGGGAGGGAAATGGGAGGCTGGGGGGAGGCGGAAATTTTTTTCTTTTTCTCAATAAAAAAAATAAAATAAAAAATAAAAAATAAAACAAGAAAAAGCTAAAAAAAAAAGAAATACAAGTCATTGTCCAATCAAGAAAATACATAAATGCTATTTTATAGAAAATGTTGCCGAGAAGAGAAATGCTTTTAAGAATACCGACAAGCCTGCTGTGGTAGCTCACTAATGAAAATCAATGCAAAGTCACTCATTTCTTCCTAATGTAATAGATTGTATTTCCTGTACACAGGGTTCCCAGAGAGATGAGAAAATGCAGACTAGAGATGAGTAAATTCCAAAAATACAGAATAGACATTTTGCTTTCCATTGCATAATAAACAAATAGAAAATAAATAATCCTGTCACTGGATAAAGGGAAATAAGGATAACATAAACATGTTTGAACCATGAGTTCTCAGTAGTCCTCATTGTCCGCTATGTTCAGCAAGTCCGGTTTTATCCCAGGCTTTTTCAGACCCAGGCCAGCTGGCCTTGGTGAGTTCCCGATAGAACATCCCCATTGTCTCAGGGTGTGGGTGCACCCCTCGCGGTCCTGAGTTCCTTGCTCGTGCTCTCTCTCCTTCTGCTCCTGATTTGGACCTTGGGATTTCAGTCCGGTGCTCCAATGTGGGTCTCTGTCTCTGTCTCCTTTCATCGCCTGATGAAGGTTAATATTCAAGAGGATGCCTATATTTTTTTCTTTGGGTTCACCTTCTTTTTTAGCTTCTTTAGGATCGTGAATTATAGGCTCAATGTCCTTTATTTATGGGTAGAAACCAAATATGGTTGAGTACATCCCGAACAATGGCAATGGGTTTTTGATCCTACTGCACGTACTGGCTTTCTGGGAGCCTAGTCAGTTTGGATGATCACCTTACAAGACCTGGATGGAGGTGGGTGGTCCTTGGACTTCCCACAGGGCAGGGAACCCTGATTGCTCTTTGGGCTGACGAGGGAGGGGGACTTGATGGGGGGAGAGGGAGGGAAATGAGAGGCGGTGGTGGGAAGCTGGCAGAAATCTTTAATAAATAAAAATAAATAAATAAATGAAAAATGTTTGAACCTTTTTCTTATTTTGACTATTTTTAAAATTCATATAAAATTGAAATATTGATTAAATATCCAATAAAGCTTTGTTTATAAACTTTGTCAGTAAGTGTATGTAGTTTACTGTTATCACATGATAAAATTTAGAATTTAAGAATAGTTTAGTATGTGTTGTTGATCATACCTACAAAAGAGTTTCAATGTGTTCAGAGGTCATGAAGAAAGCTAAAATATTTCATTTTTTCTGAGGTTAAAATGTCAAATGAAAAATCCATGTCAAGTGTTTGTGCTGATTAGCTGTCATTCTTTCCTTGGAAGTCTTCCATATCCAAAAGCTTAGTCATGGTAATTGGCTCATAATAATAACTTGTGAAAAACTCTTATTGAAGTTATATATCACAAAATTTCTCATGAAATTCATTATAGGCAAAATTATGCCATGATTAATGTACACATCACATGCAAATGTTAATGAAAAATTTAATATTATCAGATTATCTTTGTTTCATGTGATAGGCCCGGAAATATTTATTGGAGTAAACAAATAGCAAGTTTTGTTAATTTGTCATTTATGACTGTGAAAAATAAATTGAATAACTCTCAAGAAGAAGTCTGTGCCATATGTAATTTTTTAATTAAAATACTCAATTGTTAAAATCGGGGCTACAGAGTAGTCATAGCAAAAAAAAAAAATACTGAACATGCCACCAAACCCATGGGATGAAGGGTTGACTCTATGCATGACCCTTATAGGAGTGGTAAGACTTTTACATTACGTTATCAAGGTATATTAAGTTCTTGAACTCTTCTTGTCTCCTTATTTCTTTATTACTAGGAACTGAGCAACTTCCTCTGTCATGTGATCTCTCACCATGGTGTGCTGCTTCCCAAAAGCTCCACAATATCAAATCCTCTGATTCTCTGACTCCAAATAAGCCAATCTGCCTTAGGAAGATCATACGTTTTGCCTCAGAGATGAAAAGCACACTGATACAAGTAGCCTCCGTACATTGTAAAACCTTATACAATTAACAATTATCATAACAACTCAGTCCCATTAATCATTTACTGAGTCAGAAGGTTTTACTAACACTATAAAGAGTTCTATTTAGGGATTGAATCTTTTTAATACACTTTAATCTATGATTAACAGCTTCATTCTCAGGTTGGTGCTTCTGGGATATGGTGGAATTTTGAAAGGTGGGACCTAGTGGCAGTGTGGGAAGTGTTATTGCTTGGTACCCAAGATGTTGTTGTTGAAATGTTTTAGAAATAGGTTGTTGTATTAAGAAAAATTTAACCTTTGGAAATACTGTGGAGGCCCTGCTTTCTCCTCCTTGTCTTTTTGCCTTCTGTCTTCTGATGCACTGTTGTTTTATTCTCCGAGTGATTTTGATGCACTGTTGTTTTATTCTCCGAGTGATAGTCTGCTTCTAAACTTCCCAAAACCAATGTCATCAATTAATTATATCCCGAAACTTTGGAAGTTTATATATTTTGGAATATTTATATATTTCAGGATAAATCTAAAATAGACATTATATCTTTATAATTTAATTTTCACAGGTTTATTTCTATAGTTACTGAGTGGCTAACACACATTGTGCTGGTTTGAGTGAGAAATGATCCTTCATAGTCTCAGGCATATAAACGCTTGCTCGATGATGGTGCTGTTTTGCGAGGATTGGATAGTATAACCTTACTTACCGGAGGAATTACATCACTGGGAGATGTCTTTGAGATTATAATCTTTACACTAATTTTTTTCATCCTGCCTTGTGACTCAAGATATGAACTCTCTGTTTTTTGATCTAGGAAACATGACACACAGCTTGCTGCATTCTCCTCTCCGTAAAGATCCCATACATCTATTGAATCATAAGTCCAAATATATTCTTTCTTCCATAAGTTCCTTTGGTCATAGTTTTTAGTAACACCAATAGAAAGTAATTACATTTGTGATGTACTCAGTTGAACTAAAATACAACTGACTCTATCTTTAGTCTACTTTCTAAATTTGAGTTCAATCTGTCTGATCTAGAAATTTTGGATCTAATGTTGAAATATATCATATTCAAAAATTTGTGTAATAAAATATTAAAGTCATTAGTCAAAATTTCTGGATATTTATAATCACAAGCTACATTATATAATACAATGAGTTACTTATGAAAAATCAAGTAATACATATTAAGCCATATATTCTATGAGTTCCAAATTAGCTAGGGTGATTATCTAAGGAACTGGCAGATTTGTTACTTTTCTTTCTGCAGAGTGAAACCAATTATGAAATAGTAAATTTTTTGCCTTATATTGTTTAGCTGCTATAACTATCACTAACTATTTTTAAACAGTGCACTAAGCAGTGATGGATACAGATCAAATGTGACTTTCATATTCTGATGTGATCAAGCAGATAACACCATAACATCATAATTTCCTAACATTCCCAATTTTAATAAGTCCCTTTGAAAATCCAGATAGCAGGGCATCTTGAGTAAAGCTGAAAGCTACTGACAACCCCATTAAACTGGTCGATTGCTCTTGCATTTTGTTTGCAGAATTCAATTTCAATAAAATTGATTCTTTTGTAACAAAGGACTTTCTAGACTTTGATGTAATGTGTTTACAGTAAACTTCCAAATTTTCAATTATTGCAAAGGTGAAGGATCAGACATCGCTAAATTTTAATAAAAACTCTGAGCTTTCAGCAAACATCCAGTAAAGTGGATAGGAAACATAAATATTTCAGAGGGATTTTTTTTTTTTGGTCTTTGAAAAAATCATCAAAGCAAATCAATATTTTTGTACTTAAGGAACTAAATAAAGACTTTTTTTTTTCTGTGCAGGCTTTACAGGAAAGGTTAGAGGTCAAATAAAAAGGCTCATGTGGCTATTTGCCATTCACAAGCAGTGCTTTCCTGTTCATGCTAAGGACATATCTCTTAATGTTGATTTATAGGTGCACTTACAAAGAGCAACTGAACAAGGTGCTCTTCGGGGTGAGCACTAGCCGTGGAGGAACATGAAGGGAGAAGCTCATAGCATCAGGAAATGCAGCTATTTCCATCTGAGCATTTGTACCTATAGATTTCAATTCAAGAAACACAGTGCTGCAGCTATTTTTCTTCTCCATTCTATTCCTTCCATACATTGAACAATATTGTTAAGATGAATAGCTTTTGATATATCCATTTGAGTGTGATCAGTGAATAAAACAAACTGATGAGTTATTGAGTTAGCCTTGCTACTGCTATATTCTTAATAGTAAAATCAAGAACTTAAGTTCCAGTGTGAAAAAAAATACACAAATTTTGGTTAAATGCTTATACCAATCCTCTATTTTATTAGCAAAAAATTGAACATTTTGTATTTTTATTTTAAAAAAAAAATGTCTTTCACAAGAAAGAACACTTAGTAAGTTTTAAAACCAAAACAAATTTAGCAAAAAAAGAAAAATATTCTTACGTATAATCTTGAAAAAATATCAGTTATGTTGAGAATTTTGCACATAGAAATTTATGTAAATAAAGGTAGTTTGAGTGACACAACCAAGTATTACCCATCCTGTCCTCTCCTTTCTCCTCCAGCGCTTTCAGAATGTCAGGCATCTCTGGGAGTTCTTGAGTCCTTTGAAAGAGACATTTGTGCAGCAAGAGCAGAAGGTTCCAGCTTCATTCTACCTGTCGTCATCATGGTATGAGCACCATCAGTTGGTGATGGCATCTTTTCTTCATTGTGTATTGACTTCTTAGTCAGTAATCGGGGGGTTCTAGAAATGACAGTTCGCATATGGGTCCTTAATTCTATTCCATTTATCATGTTGTCTCTTTTAATATCCTGTACTATGCTGTCTTAAATATCACAGTACTGTAATATAACAAAAAATCTGGGATAGTAATATCTTCAACATTTTGAGGTAGGCTGGGGTTCGGGATTCATTCATTTGGCTATTCTGGGTCCTTTGTGTTTCTGAGAAGGATCCTGATAGCACAGACATTGAACCACATAATAAATAAATGATCTCTTATAAAACTAAAAAGATTTTGTGCAGTAAAGAATACCATCATTTAAGATACAAAAGCAGCTTAAGAAAAAAATTAAAATTTGGGCATGGGGTTAAATAAAATGTTCTCAAAAGGTGAAGAAGAAATGGCTAAGAAACATTTTTCAACTGGGTGGTGGTAGAACATGCCTTTAATCCCTGCATTCAGAAGGCCGAGAAGGACAGATCTCTGTCAGTTCGAGGCCACCCTGGTCTACAGAACTAGTTTCAGGACAGGCTCTAAAACTACAGAAAATCCCTGTCTCAAAAAAAAAAAAGGAAAAAGAAAAGAAAACAGTTTGAAAGTGTTCAGTGTCCTTAGACATCATGGATGTACAAATCACAACTGCACTGAGATTTCACCCTACCCAGTTAAACTTGTCAAAGCTAATAATAACCTATAAGAGGCAAACATCAAACATGCTCAGCTAATATGACTTTCTTCCCTGTTTCTATTTATCTTCAGAGTCTACAAGGTCCTCAAAATCTTTCCACATTTCATTCATACATTTAAATGTGTGTTTATCATATTATTCCCTCCTTATTCTCTTATCTTCTTTCAAGACCCATTGAATCCATTTCTTTTCCCAACATGTCACCTTCTATTTTATTTCTTTTTGTGTGGTGGGGGGAGATTTCTTAAATTAAGGAGAGTGGTTTGCATGTATTTGGATGGGAAGTTGTTTACCATATCATGGACATGTATTATGTGCTGAAGTAGATAGTTTTATCTCCCTGTGCAAATGTTGAATACCATTATCTCCTCAGTACAAGGTAAGGACTCACAAGTCAACCATCTGTGAATGACAGCATGCTGACAGGCCAGTCTTGTGCATGTCGTACAGAAGATCCCACAGATGCTATTAGTTTACGAGTGCGATGGATAGAATGACAATGACTGAAGGGAAGGTCTCACAGAACCATTGCCCTGCTCCAGAGTCAACATTCCTGCAGGCCCCACTTCCATTTCCAAAGTGATCTCTGAGCCTATTGATTCAGATTGCTATCACTGTGTTATGGAATCAGCAGTTAACCATCCTTATTTTCTCTACTTCAACAAGTAAATCTCTGTAGGCATGTTGCAAATAGCAAAAGAAAAACAAGCTTTTCTGACATGGCGGCAGAGGACATAAATATACATATTTGACAACAATTTGACAACATGTCCATTTAGAAAAATGACCAACAGTACATATACTTCTTTTTATGAACAACACTACATATGTTGGTTGTTAACCTTAACACAGCACTATACTGAGTAACAAGCAGGATGTACTTCCTAAAGACACTGCATGATGGACTTCAAGATCAATATTTCATGAAGGTTCATTTCTTCAGAAGGTTGGATCTTTTCCAAATCTAGAGATAATTTTTCTAATAAGTCACATGATTTACCTTTCAGCTGCCTGTGTCCTATTGTCCAGATGCCTTGGATGATGTCTGTCTTGCGATCTCATTTAACCTGAATGATTCCCTTAAACATTCAGGTAGAGAATGAACAACTGCTGTAGGAAATCCTTCAACCAAATGCTTTCAAGTTATCAGTCCACTTGGGTGTTGCCTCTTATACTATAAACGCCGATGTAAAGTGTGTGTGCTCTCTCTCTCTCTTCCTGCTACTGAATAATCCTTTATTATACTCAATTCTGAGCTAATGTGGGATTTCGTTTTAGCGTCCTTCTTCATCTGGCACCCACGTGGATACCACCTCCACACCCACTGGGTGGACCGGATTAAAAGACCCAAAATGTCCAGAGCCCAGAAGGTCTTCCACCCCTGCCCTCCTAGCTTGTATTGAACTATTCATCTACTAAAGGGTTTTTTTTTTTTTATAAAACTCCACCACAGCAGAGCTAAGTGTGGTGACTTGTAAATTTCCCAGTCTCACGGGCATCCCCCACCACAGACAGTGCCACATTCCCTGCCACTCGGTGACTTGGGCAGCTTTCGGTTTATGCACCCTGCTTGTGAGTTCTGGTCTCCTTGTTCCATGTACAGAACTGATTTAATTGCTTTTAATTTGTCAAGCAAAGCATATTGGTCAGTATTTAACCAGGAACCAAGGCAGAAAACCAAAGCAGCACAGAACTGTTTGTGCCACCGCCTGTCGCAACCATTTGCCACATGGCTGCAACCGCCACACCTGCTGGACAATTAATATTAGTACACCTAAAATAATTTACCAAAATCTCATAAAAGGTAACTATTTGGTTAATAAATAAATCAATAAACTTAAAAGTTATATAATTTCAGACAATGTTACCATGCAGAAATTAAATAACCTTTGTGCTGATACTATGGTTTGTGTTCTGCAAAGCTTATATGGTTATTGTGCTACATCCATTTATCGAATATTGGGACTCAGTTTTTTTCTTCATATTATATCCTTAGGAAAATGGTTTGATAACAGAGCCAAGAATGAGACACTTTTAGAAATGATAGTCTTTACAAACTGATCATGAACAGCTAGCTTGCAGGATTAATACCATCAAAAATCAAAAGTTACCTTAATAATAATATTATTGAAAGGATAACATTAATTTGACAAACAAAATTCAATAAAAGTCAAAGAGTAATGAAAAAATATTTGAAAGATTTAATAGTGTTGAATTTGACATTCAAAATCTGTTAAAAAGTTATGATAGGTTAGCAGATAAAGCATCTCTCCAGGAAGGCAATCTGCACGCTATCCAAATAATGTCCAAGGATGAAATGTTACTATAAAGGAAAAACTTCAGACTGTGGAATGGCATGTGCAGAATGAAGACAAGAGGCTAGGAGCTTCAGTGAAATCATTAAAAATATAATCAGGCCAGGAAATTTAGACTTCACAAAAGCAGCAGTAAAAATTTTTAAAATGATCAAGGATTTCAGGAACACATTATATGTTTAATGAATGATGGAAGAATTAAAGCTAGGCTTCCATAAAATAGAGATACAAGAACAAATGAAAGAGTTGTATTATTTTTGAAATTCTAATTTAGAATATGTTGACAAAATGAGAAAATATTTTTTTAAAGAAGTCAAGAGACAAACTGAACCTTATAATGTCCATGGCCTTACACAGCTCATAGCACATTACGCTTTTTCTGATAAATTGTTTTCTTTGAAAATAACATGTCTCCATCACTCTCTCAGCAGTGGCTGAAATGTGACTTTCTAATGTGCCTTGTGTGAAACTAGATCTCTACTGTCCTGTGAAATGCAGATGAAGACAGATAAGCTTTATGTGCACTGAAAGAACAGAAAGAGTTGGGTCCCAGTCTATCAGCCAATATACACATTCTGGCTGTATATGCTATTATCTGTTTTTTTCTAATAAACAAACAAACAAATTAATTAATTAAATCTTGTGTGTGTGTGTGTGTGTGCATGTGCGCGCATGTGTGTGTGTGTAAGAATATCCTGCTAAATTTTGTACTATGAATATAAACACTGAAGTCAAACATAGTCTTCTTTGTAAAGTTTATAGGCATGTTGGTGTGTCTAAGTATTTTTTTCTCAAATATATTTTTCTTTTTCTTTTCATATATAAATAGAAAATGAGTTTTATTTTATGCAGTACATGATGCAAGCTAGTCTAAATCATCTTGTTTTGTCAACATAAGGGTCAAATAAGTAATAAATGACAATGAAAATGAATCATGATCATATACATCTTGAGTTGTAAGAAAATATACAAATACATTGACACTAATGTTGATGTCACATTTATTGACCAAAAGCCTAGCCAATAATTAATGTTATCCCCATTTTATTTTCAAATTTTAGTCTCTAAACAATTATAATCTAACCATATATTTTATTTCAGAAAATATATTGGAAACTGTAACTGACCAGTTAAAATACACTAGCGCCTACTAGGATGATTGTTTAAAGTACAAATAAAATATCTGTAATTGATTATATTATTATCACCCTGATTGAGACCTCTAGATGTATTTGAATAATGCAAGGTTTTCCTGATAAATAAATTCTCAGCAAATTTGTCTTTCATATTACCTTCTGATTTGGAGGAGGTGGATTGTTTTCCCAAGACTGCCTAGAAATATGTTTTTCAATTTGAGACTATTGCATCTGCTATGGAAAGAAAATCAGATTTTCACACTCAGATATTCTGTTTTCTTTTATCCAAAGCTAACAGCATCTCTGACCTGATGTTGCAGTCCTTCGTCTATATGAACAAAATAGAAATGACATGGTGTAAAGATGACTATATATGAAACATTCCACTTTCACTTTGACACATCTGTCACAATGTATATATAGGAACTTCACTACACAGTTTTTTAAAAAAGTTTTGAATAAAACTTTTAATTTTCAAACAAAGAAATTTTCAGATGAAGTGCTAAAATCATAAAATCATTTTTCTTTATAATTTAAAACATGTATTGGATCAAATATTTTCTTGCAAGTTTTAGGTGTAAAAACATTATAAAAAGACTATTAGCAGTGGTCAGTTTCATTGGCATTTTGAGTTAGCTCAATGACATAAGTGACTTGATAGGTGTTCTTTGGGGAAATTGGTTTTGTAACAATTCATTTTTGTTTGTTTTCTCTCAATAAGTTGATTTAGCTTCACACTGGCATCCATGTAAAATGTCTCCTTCCCAATTGCAAGAGTTATTGGTCTATCACTTTAATATTTAGAGGGAAAAATTGGCAGATATTATTGTGCTGGCAGTGTAAAGGTAAATTGATGCCTAGCTATTACCTCCAGCTTATCTTGAAATATGAAGACGTATAAACAGTATTTAATAAGGACCAATTTGGGTTGAACATCATTTGCTGTGTTTATTCACTTTTCTCATATTTGTATGTAGAGAATGTCAACAACATAAACTTTTAAATCTACCCAATTCAGTATAATAGATTATTCAAGAACTCTGTGCTCATAACTAATGCACTTTCATAATCCAGCCTATTGTGCTGTGCATTTCTAACTCTATAAAAGGCAATGTTTTCATTTAGAATATTTATTCAAAGAATAAGAGATACCTTGAAGTTTTATTACATTAGAGATTACATGGTTCAACTTTTCTGCATTGAGTATAGCTATATGTCTATTCTTTATACTTCCAAGGAGAAGATCTTGTTATACTAAATATCTGTCCAGTCACGTATTTTAGCAATATTTAAAATGCATACATGTGATAAATATTTGTTAAGTGTATTAATTTTTTCTAAATTGCAGTCTTATTATATTATACTATTATCTTTTCCACTTTTATATATGCAAAGGAAATGATAAGAAATGTGCTTGTTAGACAGCCTGACAAATCAGTGTGACTTCTAAAACCGATTTGTGTACTTACAGAGGCCGCAGCTTGAAGCATTACCCAGTGTGGATCACTAGTTATTGAGAATTTTTGTTTGTTCTGACTTTGAAGCTACCTTTAATATTTCATTTTATTTCCATTCTGTGGAGCATTGCTGTTAGTCTCTAGCTTTTTCTGAGTACCAGTCTCCAAGTTAATATCTCATATCTTAGCTAGCATAAACATATGTCCTACTTTTTTAATAGTGTTCTCATGCCATGCCCTTGAACCTATGCCATATTTCATTACTTGACTTAAGATGAGGCACAATAATTAATTTTGTGATTTAACTATATATATATATATATATACACATATATATGTATATATATAAAACAATAAAAAAGTTAGTTTTTTATTAGCTCTCTAGAATTAGGATTGCTTTATAAAAAGTACAAATTTGAAGATCCAGTTGATCAGAGAGGAGGTGGGAAGAGCTGGGAGAAGTTGCAAGAGGAAAGAATCATGACCAAAATATTTGTAATTTTTTAATAAAAAGAAAATATTATAACCAGATAGAAATAGTTCTTACAAATTCAAATGACTACCAGATCCTCTGTAATAATCTTGAAAATGAAATTATGTAGTATCTTAAATCATGAATTTTAATTGTTTTCTGTAATTCATAGTAGTGACTTCTTTCTAAAAGCAATAAAATAAATTGCATAATTTAAAACATATATTTATTAGAACTTTTCAATAAGTAACCTATATTTTAAATATTTCCTTGATTTGTCATTAGCAGAGTATATGTATTTATGTTTACATAAAATATTGAGAAATGAGATTTAATTTTAAATTAAACTAACTCTTAGATTTTAGTTGTAGAACATTGATTGACTTGGGAGCTAGTGAATATTGTCAGCTCATGTGATTTCTAAAGTTCTTTTTTTATTTTATTTATTTATTAAAAATTTCCACCTCCTCTCATCCTCCCATTTCCTTTCTACTTCCCCCAATCCCCCCCTTCCTCCCTCTCCAGTCAGAAAAGAAGTCAGGGTGCCCTGCCCTATAGGAAGTCCAAGGCCCTTCCCCCTCCATCCAGGTCTAGGAAGGAGAGCATCCAAACAGACTAGGCTCCCAAAAAGCCACCACATGCAGTAGAATCAAACCCGGTGTCATTATCATTGACTTCTCAGTCAGCCCTCCTTGTCAGCCACATTCAGAGTCCAGTTTGATCCCATGCTCATTCAGTCCCAGTCCAGCTGGCCTTGGTGAGCTCCCCTTAGATCAGCCCCACCGTCTCCGTGAGTGGACGCACCCCTTGCGGTCCCGACTTCCTTGCTCATGTTCTCCCGCCTTCTGCTCTTTATCTTGACCTTGGGAGCTCAGTCCAGTGCTCCAATGTGGGTTTCTGTCTCTATCTCCATCCATCACCAGATGAAGGTAAAGTCTGGATTGATCTCTTCAGCACAGGAACCAGGGCTCCTGGTAGTCCAAGGACCCCGAAGACAAAGGGGCGAAATTGGCGGGAGGGCAGGTCGTGTGGAACAGATTTCTAAAGTTTTTGAACCTTATATTATTGTTTCCTAGTTCTCAGAGGAAGAATGGGACTGCAGGAATTTTGGGTAAATTGGTTGTTTTATATTCTAGTTTTGTTGTTGTTTCAATGATCTCAGAGAAATCCCCACATATATATTTAATTTAATTATGCGAAATAGTTAGAAAATAAATTAGACATTCTAGATTGAGTTTTGAGTATTAATATCTTTTTTTTTTTTTTTGGTTTTTTGAGAAAAGGTTTATCTGTAGTTTGGGAGCCTGTCCTGGAACTAGCTATTGTAGCCCAGGCTGGCCTCGAACTCACAGAGATCTGCCTACCTCTGCCTAATATCTTAATAAATGTTACCATATTATTCTAATCAAAATTCCCTTTTAGGGTAAAAAAGTGCTATTATTTTCAACATGTTATTAATCTTCATTTCAGAAAAGGATTCTGGATGGAAGTTTCACCTATTAAAAGTCTTTAGAATGCTAAGTTTCCATTTCATTTGTCCCGTTTATGCTAATTCCAACATGAATTTCCATCAGAGTGTATACAAAATATTTCAAAAGGTACATCACTTTGCTATATTCTGCCTGCCTGTTATTCTTTCTTTTATTAGCATCCATGAGTCTACAGTATTACAGAATATCACAAAGTGATGATTGACAGGATGAAGATCTGATCCTTCATGAAAGGTAATTTTGTAGAAAAAGATAATAAGGAAAGGGTAAATTTAATTTAGTGACCCAATACAGATAGAATTTGTTTCCAAGGGGAGTTCTTCGAAGGGCATAATCAACAGCCTTCATGGGAGAAAGCATTTTGCCTCTGGCACAGAATAAGAAGATTGATCCTACTAATAAACTACAGTCAGCACTTTACTTAGGCAAGTGTCCTCTATAACATAAATGCAGCAAAAGTTCAGACTTACAATATTAAAAATAAACATGCTTACTTTAAGAAACAAGGATTTCAAAAGATGGGAGATGGCTACAAATTTTAAGCAACAATCAAAGAACAAATTATAGGAAATATAATTTGGCATAGACCAAAAGTGACAACAATGCAGGCAGAGAACAGCTGATGACTCTTAGAAGTTTCTTTAAAATCCATCCTCACTGGGATGTGAACACTGCAAGCTTTCAATTGTTCACAGTGACTCTACTTTACTACTTGACTTAGTAATTATAAAACATGTATCAAGATTTTTTACTTTGCAATTGTAAAATCACTTCTAATTGTGGGCTATTTGATGACTATATGGTGGTTAAATATACTATAGTCTAGTGGTTGATTTCAAAACTGAACAGAAGGAAACACTATGGATCTGATTATAGAGCAGAGGAAATACTTTCTTTGGTTGAGTTCGATAAACTACCCGCAAGGATACATGTGTTTAAATGGGTCATTTTCCCTGTACTTTTGGGGAGGATATGTTAGTTTGTAGACCTTATTTTCTGACTTCAAAATCCACTAAGTACCATAATAATATAGCTGGTCTCAGAGGCAATGTGCCTAGGATAAGGAGTAATGTATTTCTAATAGCATGAGCAATAAATCCTTCATTTACAGATACTGATATTGTCTGATAGCATCATTTTTGATAACTCCACATATTTTTCAACTATATGTGTTACCCAAGAATTGATAGTATTTTTACGCTTTTTAAATATATATATAGTCAAAGACACTATAAATTGTAGAAGCTATTTCACTATGTGCACACAGACTATTTTATAAAATACGTATTCTAACAAATTCTTCATATTAACTTTATCTTTTCTTAAGAATTATTCCTAGACAGGTGGTAGTGACACATGCACACATTTAATTCCCAGCACTTCACAGGAAGAGGCAGGCATATCCCTGGAGTTTCAGGACAGCCTGGTGAATAAAGCAAGCTCCAGGGCAACCAAGGCTACACAGAGAAATCATACCTAGAAAAAAATAAACAAACAAACAAATAAAATCTTCTTTACCTTTAGTATGTTTTTCTACCACCTTTTCTCTTATGTTTGAATAATGAGAGCATTATGAATTTGTCCTTCAATGCTTTCAGTGTTGTTCTGTGGCACTTGGACTATCTTTTAATTTTTCATTTCCTTTCCCTATTTTTTTTAATCTTCAGCATGACTCTGTTTGTATGTCCTTGAATGCTTTGGTAATGATTTAAAGAAAACACAAAAAAACATGAAAAATTTATACTATTGGATTTTTAATTTCTCAGAAATAAGACCATTACCACAGCTTCCTTCTAGCAAAAGTTTCTTGACAGATTGCTCTGTAATTCCTCATTTTTCATCATTTTAAGATTGATTGCTCATATTACCTTTGAAATCTAGCTTCTCTATAAAGAGAGTTTGCATCTAATTTTGACCCCTCTGGAATACATTATCTATGAATTCATCACACTCAGTTCCATAATTGTTTAGACACATTTATTTCTAGTAGAGTAGGTTAGAGAATTTAAAAATATAAGAAAAACAATGCTCAAAAAACCTTCATCTCCAAAGTTAAAAAGACACCAAATGACCCCAAGTAGACAAGTGTCACAATAATACTTTCTGTAGGATTTTGTTCCTAAGATTAAGACTTTGCCTACATGAGCTACATTTTACTTATTTTAAGTACAAAAAAAAACATGGAATTTTGCATATAGGGGGCCTTCCTTTTACTGAAAAGTAGTTTCGGAGGAAGAAGAATTCATATTTGAGAATGTGGCCACTGGTAATTTTCCCACACACTAGTAAATGATCCTTTGCACATCCGAGAGGCTCTAACTGAATTTGATGGGTTATCAAAAACAATGACAAGGACATAAAGTTGGGAGGGGGACATGTTGGAAGTCAAGTAAGAATACTTAGAGTTGGAAATTGGCAGTAGATTGTATGCATATATGATATTCTCAAAAATAAATGTAAATTTTAAAGATTTGAAAGCAGAGAGATAAAGGATTACTATGAATAAAAGAGAGAAATCCCTAAGAAAACCTCCTATATGCACAATTGTGCTGTTTTTCTCATTAATGCTACCTAGAAATTGAATCACCTGACTTTACTGCCTTCAGTCCATGCCAGTTCTTGAAGATAATTATGAATTATAGGAACAGAGAAATTGGAAAGCAAGATATGTGTGAAACAGAAACGGGAGAGAGAAAGCAAACATGACAATGCTTAAGCTCCTACAAATGGCAAGCATATGCTGGGAAGTGGGTGCATTCACATTTTAAAGCTTTGAAAGCATTGATAAGGAACCAAAGAACAAAGTTCTCCTGAATTTAGTAATTATTGAAGTTAGTATTATATTATTCCTTTATGTAGCACAATAGACTTCCCAGTAGGAGCAGCCAGGAACAGGCACAAACACTTAAATCAAAGCAAGGCACTCATGCAGACCACAAGGTTTCATACTAGTCAAGATCACATCAGGTAACAAAAAAAACAAATGTCTCTTCGAAACACAGAGGGCAGGAGGAAACTATGATGTCCGTCTTTCATACAGAGTTGCTATGGATTGTAAATGTCAAAGCAATTTTTTCATGACTGGAAAATCCATCATCTGTTCTATTTGTTCCTCTCTCCCCACCTCTCCATTTTGTGAGAAACTCATGAGAAGAACTGATGCATGGTAAGTAATGGGGCAGAACTTGAGTGTTTTGTGAAAGGGAACAAATCAGGAAGAACATTGCTGGAGGTCAGTGCCCAGAGTGTTCATTATTTCTAGATCTTTGAGGTAAGCTGGCAGGCAGAAGGGTTTGCTTCATGGAGTACCAAGTGAACTTTATTAAGATGGACAAGCAAAAGTATTTGCAATAGAAACCCTAATATTATACCATCTGCCATGTTTCATTTATATGAACATGAGAAAAATATAGTAGCAATAGAACATAGCTTTTTTTATAATAAACATAATATTCGATGGCACTTTTTGCCAAACATAAGGATGGAAAATAAACTAGAACTATTCTTGAAATCAGCAATATGACAGGTAGAATTTTCACCTCAGAATCACCAGCTTGAATCAAAACTTGTGTGATATTAATTTGCAGTGTGCTTACATTTCTTTAGCATTATTAGTTAAGTGGTTAGTTTTTTTGTAGAATAAAATATCTCCATTAAATATTAAAAAATTAAAATTTAACTTCTGTGACTTAGAAGCTGTCTTTATATATTTCTTATGTCTCATATCAGAATATTTTTGTACAGTATTAAATGGTATAAATCCATTTTTACTTTCTTGCAGGAAGTAAGTTTGAAAATTTATTAAATTTGAAGCAAATAATGTTTGGAAATCACTAAAAGTGAACCACCGACTCTGTCAGATACTGCAGAGGGCTGTGGGACTGTAGGGCAGTGACAATCAGTGTTTAACCAATAGTCAACCCAATTGGGGATCCCCATTTGGCAAAGCCATGGGATTATTGACTGGATGGCTGGTTGTTCTGGTCCGTGACGCTCTCTGGTACCACTGCTTTTTATATCAGGTGCAAGATACTTTAGGAAAATAGATGTATCAACTCTTATGTTAAAGTCCTTGATCCATTTAGAGTAGAGTTTTGTTCAGGACGGTAGGTAAGGGTCTCTTTTTTGTTTTGCTACAGAGAATTGTCCAGTTTAAGCAGACAACTTGGTGGAAAAGGTGTCTTTTGTAGAGTGTGTGATTTGGTCTTTCTGTGAAACTTCAGAATGTGTTTATGTCTGAATCTTCAATTCAATTTCACTGTTCAATACATCTGTTTTTTTATGTCAGGACCTTGGTGTTTTCATTACTTTATCTCTGTAGGATATCTTGAAATCTGTGATGATGATAACTCAAGTGTTTTCTGTTTGTTTGATTTATGTTAAGGATTATTTTGGCTATCCAGGGTCTTTTGTTTTTCCATACTGGATGTTTTGTACAATTCATGTGAAGAATTGCATTTGAAATCTAATGAGGATTTCAATGTGTCTATAGATTGTTCTTGGTAGGATATGCACACTTGTGTGCAAATTGGTAGCACTAATTGAACTCAGGAATTGATAATGTTAATAATAAAATTTTAGATCATATAAATACATGAAGGGGCTGCAACAGTAGGCACTAAAAAAAGATAGGGAAGTTATTCACGGATATGAGCAACATGTGTCATAGAAATATATAGAACTTTCAATGCTTAAAATTTTTTAAGTCATGTGCTGGTGGTACACCAGCACTCAAGAGGCAGAGGCGGGCAGATCTCTGTGAGTTCGAGGTCAGTCTGGTCTACAGGGCTAGTTCCAGGATAGGCTTCAAAGCTACAGAGAAACCCAGTCTCAAAAAATCAAATTTTAATAATAATAATAAAATAATAATAATAATTTTTAAAAAGAAAAAAAACAAGTGTAAAATTAGGATAGCATGGCCATCAAAAGTTATCTATATTCTGGATTCTTTTTTTACCTTGAATAGAAGGTGGATTTGTCCCATGTAATAAGATGGTAAGGGCCTATTCTATAGTGGCAACACCTCATCTGTCAGTTGTCCTGCAAATGCATTGATATTGCTCAGTGTGTGTTAAGTTAGACTTTGCAAAGACAGGTGGTGGCGGCACATGCCTTTAATCCTAGCACTGGGAAGCCAGTGGCAAGTGGATTTCTGTGAGTTTGAGGTCAGTCAGTCTAATCTACAGAGTGACCTCCAGGACAACCAGTGCTGTTTACAAAGAGAAACCCTGTCTCCAAAAACCAAAAAGTAAAATGAAAGAAAGGAAGAAAGGAAGAAGAAAGAAAGAAAGAAAGAAAGAAAGAAAGAAAGAAAGAAAGAAAG
>JABTXL010016972.1:7813365-7837524 GCA_025134845.1 Neodon shergylaensis | reverse complement strand
AAGAAAGAAAGAAAGAAAGAAAGAAAGAAAGAAAGAAAGAAAGAAAGAAAGAAAGAAAAGAAATAGGCTTTGTGAGTTGAGGATGCACTGGATGTGGGTGGTAGTTTATACTCTTCACCTATGCTGTGACAGTACAGGTGAGTTTCCAGTGTGGCACTGCAAGAACATCAGGTGAGCTTCCATGGTGACCACAGGAGACTTCAAGGGTACCTGAAGAGAGTCACAAGGCATGTATAAGGTGAGGTTTGGAAACAGGAGAGCTAAGTTCTACAGCCTGTATTTCACCAAAGCAAGTGATAGATATACTGTTTTGTTGCTTGAAGAATTATGCTCCTGGATGTTAATTTAGTCCTGATTATGCTGCGACACATAGGAGAATGTCAGGAATGGAGTCTGGGGTCTTTCTGTGTGCTATAGACCAGCCTCGACAAAACTTGTACATTCCAGGGTAGGAGCATGAGGATTAGAATTATTGAACAAAAGGAAAAGAGAAATAAGAGACAGAAACACAGAGCTGCATCAGGAAGGACATTCGGTGAATATTGAATCTGCCTTGTATATTTTCCACATGCTTATAAACTTCACTCCAAAAGGGGGAGGGAGGCAACAGACTTCATTAATATGCTATAAGGAATAGACTTGAATTCTCTGACCTTTAGTCCAGATAGAGCAAATCCACCTCTATACCCAAAATACTAATTAATCACACTCTAAGTCAAAATCTTTTGTTTATAGCCACATCTGTTGTCAACAAGTTTGAGAAAACAAAAGTAAGCTCACACTTTCAGACCTCCAGACAAGGTGAAACATGTTCTCCCATTTGTTGGTCCCCACATTTGTGGGCCTTGGGTATGCTACTTAGTTATTTAACCTTGAATTTGAGTTTCTGTTTGGGTGAGACAGACATTAAATCTATAAGACCAACACATACCAGCAGCCTCTTAAAGATTCCAACTTCATGACTTTGTGACATAGACTTGCAGGACTCAGGGATATCATTTTTCCTGGTAAACGCTGAATAGGGGTTAAATGTTGAACCCCATTTTGTCACTAAGTTTTCCTTTTCTTTGATCACTTTTCTCTTTCCCATTCTCAACCTATCCTTCCTCAATAATCTGTTTTTTTCTTACATGCCTCTTTACCTTCTATCCTTTCTCTCTTTAGCTCTTTCCATCTATATACTAGTCTTCTATCTGCCCTCTGGATCAGCATGGAACTGTGGTATTTGGTGATAAGAGTGAGGGTGGAGGTCCAGTGGTGGCAGTTGTAGCTCCTCCAGTCTTTAAGTAATTCAGTCTCAGGGAGCTGCCTTTAGAGCATGGGTCTTGCTCCAGCTCATGAGTCCATATAGGCAAACAATACTCAGTGAGTTCTAGTTGAGTGCTTCCTGGGAACCAGCCTTTTCACAGAGAAAATAAATTCCAAAAATCAACAGAAATTATCTCCATTATAATGCTTTGGTTTAAGTAATAAGGAACTCTGACAGTGCCTTGGAGTTTTAAGTTATAAAATAAACAAGACACATATTCTAAAAGGAAGTAGTATAGAGATATAGAATCAAACCAGAAAGCTAGAATCAATAAAATAAGATTAATTTCAAATGACGATAAAAATAAAAAGTTGATTTGAATAATGTAAACATAATATACTTATATACATATATTATATACACATATACTATACATGTGTATATTATATATGATGTATACTTATAACTCCAGTCATATATATATGTATATGTGTATATATGTATATATATATATATATATTTATTACCAGTAGCCTGAATGTGCTATTTCATTATTCCCATTGTCTACAGAAGTTCATAGAGGTAAAATAACGCATTAAAGGTCCAGAGTATAATATGGAAAAATTTGATTTAGAAAATTTGATTTTTAAACTCTATTTTATATAGAAAAAGAGCAGGAAAAAAATCAAATTCTGGGGGACTTCATTGCTCAAAAGGTTAGAGAAATTCTCATATGAAAAGAACTTGATTTATATCTAAACTCAAGATTTATATGCATTCAATTAACGTTCATAGGAAAGTTTGAGTGAAAATGAGTCTTTAAAAAAGCCAAAGCACATTTTTCCTGATCAAAGAAAGTTATATTCATTGCCTCATACAAAAAAATATGGTGTTTTATTCATGGAGCATAAAGATTCAGATATATGAATGTGTATATGAATATACATGAATGTGAATATGTGTGTGTGTAAACCAAAATAAATTGTGTCTACTTTACATTTTATGGGTGTTTTGTAGTTAGCTAAATGAGGACAAGATCATCTAGGACACTGCAATTCTTAACCTTAGCAAAAGTATTTCTAATTATCTTCACCAATACTACTTGAAAGTGTCAAGTAAGTGCCACTTTTAATTTGCTTTAGTGAAAATGCAGCATGCTAAAGTCTCTTGTTTGGTTTTGATAATAAGGCTCTGTGGAAGACATGTCAGAATGCTGCACACAGGTTTTGGTGTGCATGTCCCATTAAATAGTCTTCCATAAATCCTCAACCCACGGAAACAATTGTGGAAATAAGAAAGAATAAAGATATGGGGAGAAAACTGTGTTTTTTCAAAAAAAGGGGGGATAGTTTTGATTGTGGGAATGGGGCAGGGACAGAAAACTCAGTCAACAGAGATAATTGATGACTTTCTAACTAACATAAATTAAATGTTAATCCATGCTCTTATGAAATATGCCAAATGTAGATTGAAGAAATACTTGTAACAACATATTGGATCTTAGATATTATGTTCTAGAGATAGGGTTAGTAAGTTATTGATGCTGTAAAACATTCCCACACCAGTTCAGAATTACGATGATAAGAGGGCTATTTATTTAAGGGAAAAACTGACAGATGGCCATTGTAAACAATAGTCCTCTGAGCACAAACAAAAATAGAGTTTAGCAGCCTGAATGGGAGCCGGAAGCAAACTATAAGAAATCATGCCCAAGTGGGCTGGTATTTTTTTTTTAAGATTTCTGTCTCTTCCCCACCGCCACCTCCCCTTTCCTGCCCCCCCCAATCAAGTCCCCCTCCCTCATCAGCCCAAAGAGCAGTCAGGGTTCCCTGCCCTGTGGGAAGTCCAAGGACCACCCACCTCCATCCAGGTCTAGTAAGGTGATCATCCAAACTGCCTAGGCTCCCACAAAGCCAATAGGTGCAGTAGGATCAAAACCCAGTGCCATTGTTCTTGAGTTCTCAGCAGTCCTCATTGTCCGCTATGTTCAGGGAGTCCGGTTTTATCCCAGGCTTTTTCAGACCCAGGCCAGCTGGCCTTGGTGAGTTCCCGATAAAACATCCCCATTGTCTCAGTGTGTGGGTGCACCCCTCGCTGTCCTGAGTTCCTTGCTCGTACTCTCTCTCCACCTAGATGCCCTTCAATTGAAGAATGGATGAAGAATGTATGGAATATATACATATTAGAGTACTACTCAGCAGTAAAAAACAAGGACTTCTTGAAGTTTGCAGGCAAATGGATGGAAATAGAAAACACTATCCTGAGTGAGGTAAGCCAGACCCAAAAAGAGGAACATGGGATGTACTCACTCATATTTGGTTTCTAGCCATAAATAAAGGGCTGGTATCTTAAAGGCTATTGGCTGAAGGTGATCCCATAGCACCTTCCCTCTTTGTTTAAAAAAGAAATTTCCAAACCCAATACAAAACTATATACACTAGGAATAGATTTCAAGTATAATTAGATTTATAACCAGCAAAACAATATTAAGCAAAGAAAATATGCTAAATGTTTTAATAAACATTGTATCCTATGGAGTCTAAGTCTTGGATAGGAAATGGCTTGGTTAGATCATAAAGTAAAGTAACTATGACTATCTAATCTTCAACCCCATCAAAAGCCTGAGAAGGGAGATAATGTTACTTGAATAGGCAAGAAGTACAATCAAGTAGCTTACAAAGTGAGCAATATATGACAGAGACAATTAGATACCTGAGCAATCACCCAAAGACTTATTTTGCAACATTGACAACTTTGGCTAAGGCCTAGTATAACTGACATACCATTTTCAAAAGCAGGAAATTTTTCAAAAACATTTTACCCTGTCTTGGCAAGATTTGACATTCCTGCTTATCCATTTCTGAATATCATGTATCTTGTCAATGGTTGATGCATTGCCAGTTTCTTTCCTAAAGGCCAGTTTTGCCAAGAAGAAAACAAGCTCTAAGTGGAGTGTCTTTGGTGCTCAACATTCTCTTGGGAATAAATTGGTGCTATCAGAAGCAATCATGTCCCATGTCAACAGAACCGTAAATTATTTAAATGCCATGTTTCACAGATCCTTGAAGTGGTTAAAGAATATATATCTAGACAGAATACAATTACAATGTATCTAAAAAACCTAATTAATCCGACTATATTACAACAAACATGAAGAACTATTGACCTAAAATAATTAATACCTGTATAACTTAAAGAGTAAAACTTCATGTAAAAATACTAAATAATCTGTAAACAAATGTGCAACAAATGAGTACAATGACCTCAAAATGTAAACAATGTATAAGTATCTTGATCAGAGGTAGGAGTAATATATAATGCAATATGAAAATATACCCTAAAAGTTGTATAAGTATACAAAATGTCCTAAACAGAGGTAGAAACATGCATATATACAATCTGAAAAAATAACTTTGTATATATGTACAAATAATGTAAACAAAAGTAACAAATATAATTTGTGCATGATCAATATACAAAAACTATTCCAATATAAGTTATACATAATTAATAGCTCACATGCATCCACTCTATTACTCACTATTACTATTCTCTCCCTTTTTTTTTGAACAAACATAATTTTTTCCCAAACCCTCTATCTAGTACAAGTAATAATCAACAACCCCTAAATAGTGTTCCCCACCCTATGGACAAACTTTTTTAGATAGGGAGCACCGTCTTCTAGAATTGCGTCTCCATGTATTAGGGGCAATGTTTTCTTAATGGGATTCTGTCTAGTATAGTTGCAAAAAATTTACAGTCAACAGTTTTTTTTGTTTGTTTATTTTCAAAGTTCTCATTTGGTGTTCTGACCAGATATGAGAAGGTGCACCATTTCAGCAACTGGTACCCAAAATGGTCTTATAGTAGCACTGTCTACATCACGATGTCATTTCAATTAGGTGGAGTGGTTTCTGTGAGGCTCTGTCTTCTTCTTGGAAATTTCACAGATTACTGTAGGAAAATGATCTGTAGGAAAATCTATTCATCATGGAAATCTTAAACATCATTCATGACATTCATATAAACATATATTAAATGAAGAATATGATATAGACAAAATAGGCATGGAATAAGTAATTTTTTCCTAAAGTCTTCCTTCTGTCCCATTCATACCAGATGGCTTCTGATATGAGACAAAATCTCCAAATGTTCCTTTTAACAACAAGCTTGGGTTTAGAGAAGTACAGAAGTACATTGTTCAACTCGAAAATCATATATATATATATATATATATATATATATATATATATACAGACATTGTGTGTGTGTGTGTGTGTGTGTATATATATAAATGTAAGTGTGAACAGTTCCTGGATTCATAAACCATATCCTGTTTTCTAGATGCTCCTTAGTGGATAGTTTTTTTTTCTTCTTTCAGCATTCAAACATCCAGGGTCTCTTGAATTTTTGATGATGTGGAATTTTCCTGAAAAGATGAGAGCAGAACCCTGCCCCAACCCTATATTGCTTTCCTTACCACATGTATGGTTGTTACTTTAGTAGATGAGCTGTCATTTCTCTGTTTCAATAGGTTTCTCCTTTTCAAAAAGAATCTTTATTAATTTTGATGGTATCCATGTTTTTTCTTTTCTCCTCTGGAAACAAGAGGACAACATAGCATATCTTCTGGTTTCCAATGTGAGGTCAACACATCCTTGAAATATATTGGTTGATTCAATCCAGAAGTTTTTTTTTTCATTATCCAATACCTCTCTGATGTTGTTGTTCCTTTCTCATTAGCATTAAGAAAATTCAAGGTAAATAAAGCATTATGCAATCTATTTCTGGGTTATTTTTCATCCCTTTCTGTTTGTTCAGCATATCCTTAATAGTACGATTTGACCTTTCTATAACTGCCTGACCTGTAGGATTATTTGGTATACCTGTAATGTGCTTTATATTATAATAAGCAAAAAACATTTCATTTTCCTAGATACATATGTTGGACCATTGTCTGTATTTATTTGTGCAGAAATGTCCATGATGGCTATACCTTCTAATAAATGTGTGATTAATGAATCAGCCTTTTCTGAGCTCAAGGCAGTTGCCCATTAAAACCTGAATATGTGTCTATGGTGTGGTGTACATATATCAGTTTACCAAATTCCATAAAGTGGAAGACATCCATCTGCTAGATTTCATTTTTTTGAGTACCCTTAGGGTTATTCCCTGCAGGCATTGGTGTTTGATTATAGAAAGAACAATAAGACACTTCTTTATAATATCCTTAACTTGATGCCATGTAATAGAAAACTCTTTCTTTAAACCTTTGCTATTGACATGATGTTTTCTTATGAAATTCAGAAGCTTGCGACACACTTTCAATCAATAATTGATCAATTTCTGCATTACTTTGTGCTAGGGGACCAGGCAGACCTGTATGAGATCAGACATGTGTTATGTATATAGGACAAAGTCTGTTCCTGATTATGTCTTGTACCTGGATGAACAATTAAGTCAATTCTGTATCATGTGGTATAAATTCAGCAGGTTCAATACATAAAACAACTCTTTCTGAATATTGTGACTCATAAACTATATTGAGAGGTTCTTTAAAATCTTTTAGTACCATAAGAATACTATATAATTCTGCCTTCTGAGCAGAATTATAAGGGCTTTGTTTCACCTTATTCAGTTCTTCTGATTTGTAACCTGCCTTCCCTGTTTTATTTGCATTCATATGAAATATACAGAATCTAGTTATAGGTGCATTATGTACAATTCAGGAAGAATCCAAGAAGTTCTCTTTATAAGGTTAAGTCTATCACTTTTGGGATAATTGCTATTAATTTCTCCCCAAAATTAGCACAAGCCCTTTGCCAGGGTTCATTGTCTTCCCATTACTTTTTTATTTCATCAGCAGTAAAAGGCACTGTAATCTCTGCTGGGTCTATACCTGCTAATTGATGAAGTCTCAATTTACCTTTTATAATTAATTCAGAGACTTTTTCCATATAAGTTTTTAATTTTTTACTTGGTTTATGTAGTAAAAAGATCCATTCTGAAATAATATCATCCCTTTGCATTAAAATTCCTGTAGGATAAATTGTGGAAGGTAATATGACTAGAATACAATTAAGATTTGAATTCAACCTATCCACATGTATTTTCTCCTAAACAATCATTAATTTCTTTTCCACTTCAGCTGTTGATTCACTGGGATTATTCAAGTCTTTATCACCATCTAAGGTTTTGTTTAAATAAATTTATTAGATCAAGTTTATCCCAACAGCTGGTCATAGACTGGATGTGTCTCTCAATAATCTGTGAAAGTCATTAAGAGTCCACAAACAGTCTCCTAATTTGTGTTTTATTTTTTGTGTTCTAATTTTCTGTAAGCCTATTCTTTAACTTAGGTAATTAACAGAATCTCCTCTTTTAATCTTTTCAGGAACAATTTGTAATCTCCATTTAAAGACTTTCTTTACTTCTTCAAACATCCTTTCTAAAGTATCTGTATTTATATCAGATAGCAAAATGCCATCCATGTAATGGTAGATATTAGATTTAGGGAATTGCTTACATATTATTTCCAATGTCTGGCTGACAAATTATTGGCACAGGGTGGGGATATTGAGCATTCCCTGTGGGAGAATGGTCCATTGATATCTTCTAGTAGGCTGTGAATTGTTATAAGTAGACACTGTGTAGGCAAACTTTTCTCTATCCTTTTCTTGTAAAGGTATAATGAAGAAACAATCCTTTAAATCAATAACTATGAAAGGCAATCCCCTTGATAACAGAGAAGGCAGAGGAATTCCAGATTGTAGAGGGCCCATAGGTTGAATAACCTTGTTGATAGCCCTTAGATCTGTCACCATTCTCCATTTTCTAGATTTCTTTTTAACAACAAATACAGGAGAATTCCAAGGGCTGGTAGATTCTTTTATATATCAAGCATCTAGTTGTTCTTGGACCAGCTGTTCTAAAGCCTGTAACTTTTCCTCTCCAAGAGGCCACTACTTAATCTATATTGGTTTCTCAGTTAACCATTTTAAAGGTAGGACTGTTGGTACCTCTGAAGGTTTATCAATTGCTTTGTGTTCTTGTTCAGCACAAATGGCTGGTGTTTGTCATCTGTAATATCTTCTAATTTTTTTCATAAACAAAAGTTTTTGAGGCTACAGGAATGTTAATCTGGGAATTCCATTGCTGCAATAGCTCACAACCCCACAAATTCACTGCAATATTGGCTATGTCTTCCTATTTGCCCTTCTGGTCCTATACATTCAACCCATCTCATGCTTTGTTTTACCTGAGATAGGGTTCCAATTCCCAGGAACTGAACATCTACCTCTTGAAGAGGCAATTTCAGATGCCAAGATTATGGAGTAATGATACTTTCATCAACACCTGTGTCTAATAAGCCTTCAATAAAATGTTATTTATACAAATTCTTAGTTTTGTTTTTTGATCATTTATAGAAGTCTGCCAAAATGTACAGTTTCTCTGTCATACGGGAGTTTTTGATTCATCCTCCACATTTAGCCTACATTTTGACCACTTACCTAAAAATAGGACAAATGTGATCTGTAAGCTAGAATTGCTTGTTTAATTTCTTTTAGATTGTTTATATATATGGGCTACCATGTATATTCCTTGACAACCTTAGGGTACTTGGAGCCAGATACTTTATCTGATGTCATTACTGAAAAGCAGGCAAAACTCTGGGGAAACTATCCCAGAGATTTTTATGTATAAATGAGTTTAAATTTTGCTTTTTTACCTTTTGTTCCTGGTAATAAAATTTGATAATTTCCTCAATCTTTTCAAATCTGTTTGCCACTGCCTTTTGTAACATCTGGATCTCCTGTGTAGTGCTCTGCTCTAATGCCCTTATTGAAGGTTCCAAGGTATGAAGTCTGTCCAGTAGAAATACTGTCTCATGCTTGGACATAATCTTTATAGCATGCATATTACCTTCCTGGAGAGACATTCTATCAATCAATCTGTCATACCCCTTTGATAGAGTCCAATTAATACACTCAACAGTGGGAATTATCTCAAATAATGTTTCAGCACCCACTGTCATCGATTGGGTTTTATGTTCCAAATTGGCTGTTTCCTTTTCCAGAGTGCTGAATCTTCCTTCAAATAAATTACTATTACTCTGTACCATTTCCAAAAGTATCTCAGTTGACCAAGTTTTGTTAGTTAAATTGATGATATCCTTCTTCAGATTTCCAACCTCTTTCCTGATAAGTATGGTTTCCATATGAAAAGACTGTATCATTTCTAAAAATGCCTCATTGTTAGCCCTATTGTCAAACCACATTTTATGAAAAAATATTGAGTACAAGACTAATTCCCAGAAACAAAAATAGTGATGTAGTAGGGATATGATATAAGTCTTGTAAAAACTAGCATATGTTGTAAGTAAAGAGGCTATTGAAACCTTTGACGATTAGATTGTCTGACAAATTGTCCTTTTAAATTACCAACTTATGATCTATAATTAAGATATTAAGTCTTACATGTGGTTTAATTAACTGGATTAGGTACAATATCCATAACCTGCCAATAGGGCCACCTACAAAACTAACACAGCAGGGCATAGCAGTGCATGAAAATTCTTCCATGGCCAGTATGAAATCTGAGTTTAGAACAAAATTCTGAAAGATAAATCATAGACTGTGTGCTCTGCAGATGTCTCTAGAGTAATGGAATAGGCAAATGCAAACAAATCATTAGAAAAAAGCAGAACAGCTGGCTTAGATCAGGGAAGCCTTTGTCTCGCCTCACCTGACAGGAGGCAAATGGTAAGATACGTGGTGACTTAAAGCCAATCTGAGGTGTGTAAAGAGAAAATATAAAGAACTGCAGCTGATCTGTAGCAAGAAAGGCTGTTTTGCAAAATTCTATATTGAACTACTGGCTTCAAACACAGCTGCAACCTGCTGAGGGAGGGCTCATGCCAAGCTGGGAGCACTCTGAGCTGACAGTGGGCAGCAGCGCTGGGGTATTCCAAAACCAAACATTGGGTACCAGTTGATGCTGTAAAACAATCCCACACCAGTCCAGAATTTGGATAATAAAAGGATTATTAATTTAAGGGGGGAACTTACAGATCACTAAATAATAGTCCTCTGAGCATAAACAGTAACAGAGTTTAGCAGCTGGAATGGGAGCTAGAAGTAAGAGAGTAGCTGCATGGTTCCCACTGCTTTTTAAACTTTAAGGGACCATGTCCAAGTGGGCTGGTATCTTAAAGGCTATTGGCTGAGGAGCAGAATGTTCTCCCACAGCAAGTTAATGAGTTCATGTTGACTTTAGTCATAGTAGCTTCTTAAAAAAATAAATGCCACTCAAGGTTTGATCTAAATTTATGGCTCATACAGTGATCTAAGAGATACTAATCACTGTCTCTTAAAAGTGTGATGCTAGTACCAGTGAACCATTGCTAATAACTTTGATGGGTAACCTTTACTTTGAACTTAATTGGATTTAGAATCATCTAGGAAATACAATTCTAGTTGTTTCTGTGGGGACATTTCCAGAGAGATTAAAGTGGGAAGATGAGACCCACCCTGAAAGTAGATGACAGCATCCTATGGCCCAGGACCCCATCATGTATTAAAATTTAGTAGCTGGGAGAAAATCAATGATTGACTTACATCAGCCTCCTGGCTAAGGATCAAATAAAACCAGCCACCTGATATTCCAACCATCATGCTTATTCCATCGTGATGGACCATCCCCTCAAACTATAAGTCAAAATCAATTCATTCATTGACATTTATGTTCAATATAATAATACTCAGAAGTTTTTCACAGAGGGGCAATTTTCAGAAGTGCCTCTCCTTCTTGGATGAATTAAATCATTATAAAAGAGGTTAGTATTTGTTTCATTCCCATTTTTCATCTATCATATGAGGACATAGTTGAAAACTCCTCTCTAAGAAACATAAAATAACCCTCACTAGATACAACAGTGTAGACTTTGGAATTCCCAACCTCCAAAAGTGTATAGAATAAACATTTATTCAGTATTAATGCAGAACTATGAATAATATTACTATAGCAAAGTCTAAAGAATAGAGTTTGCCTTTATACTATATGGAATTTGCTATGACAGTGGGCAAAACCCTTAGGAATTCATAGATGAGCTGAAGAATAATATTCATAAAGTAAGTTCAAAGTCAGAGTTGAACCGGTTTCTCATCCCAGTATGGATTTATGAAGTCTTGACATTTTTCTCTTAGAAAATAGTGTGACTGTCTACACAAGGTTATTATGTAGAAGATAATGATTGTTGCATTAATACAAGGAGTGAGGAAAGCAGAATTTTAAAATCTTCCTCTGACCTATCTACTATGTTTTTACCTAAACAAAAGCCTCTATATCTCCTCTTGATACAGAGTTCTCACTCCAGGGATTTAGTTTATTGCCGAATACAAATAACCTCAAAAATAATTTTAATAGAGTTTATTAATTCCATGGAAACAATAAACACGGGTTTTACTGTCCATTGTAGAATCATGCCTCATGCTGACAGGAGAGATCCATAAGTAATGCTGTGAAGAGAAACTCTATAATGAGACATGAGTAAAGTGTGATGTGCCCTGCTGGCCTCCCATGTCCAAACCACCTCTTCCCAGACTAGTACATGATATAAGATTTTCTTCTATGCAGTGAAAAATTTTAAATTGGTAACCTGTGGTTCTATTAAAAGTAACCCCAGAAGTTTTATGGCTTGTAACAAAAAATGGCTCAGCATCTGCCGAAGCCTCCTCACCTTGATCATGTTACCCATGCATTTATAAAAACAAAAGTGTGCCTCTAGTATATAAAGATACAATTACTTGTGTAGAACATACTTGCCTCTTTCTGTTTACATTTTTTCTAGTTTATATTTAGGGAAACAGAGTCCAAGAAGAAAATAGAATTTGGTGATCTTTCCTCATAAGATAGAGTTTCCTTCTTCTTAAATGTAGGTTTTACTTAAATCAATGCTGTGCCAACCTGGTCTGCTTCTTAGAGGCTATGACACCACTGCACTTGTTTTAATAACTACATATACATTCCAAGGCTGAATTTTCTTTTGTGATAAAAAGACACACAATGGCCTTTCACTATTAACAAGCATATCCCAATTAGTATTTTCATTTTACTCCTAGAAAATAGAATGTAGAATAAAATTTTGACTAAAGACAAGTAAACTAAAATATATGTATTTTTCTTTGGCTGTTTTCATAGTAACATTAACTATTAATCTACCATTTAAAGCTTTCCTATAATCTTTGCTCCACTTTAAATTTTAAAGTTATATCATATTGATGTTATATTAATTTATTAACCACTCAACCAGGGTCTTTCATCCTCTATTCATCTACATTCTGTCACTGAATGGAAAAATTAGTGACCATAATCATTTATGAATCTCTTGGATCACAATCAAATTAAGAATTAGAAATCACAAAAATTCCATTCCTTCTTTCTATAAGTTATTATACTCCATTTGTTAATTAATTTTCTATATAGCACATAAATGGGTATCCCAGTGATAATACAAATGTGGTATACACAGAAAAACTATGTGAACTCAATAGTGAAACAGTGAGAGATTTCATAAGCTAGTCAATATCAGGTTGATGGATTGAAATTCGTCATAGTATGAGTGCTAACTGTAAGTACATTAGCAGTGTTGTACATTAGTATACAGTGTGTTTTCCCTACGTACTGATAAGAATGCTCCAAACATCCAACTATGTGGCTGCAATTGTATGTATATGTATATCTATGGATGTTCATACATGCATCTATAGTGACATAATGATTCTCTGGAAATTTGTATTATAACTTTTCAGAAAAATACAAAAAGCATTTTAGGATTCACTGTCACTGAACAATCATTGCTACTTTTAATAACCTTAGCAGTTACTAAAATTCTTAGAAAAACATGATACTGAAGAACTCTTTTGGTTGGGCAGTGGCAGTGTACCCCTTTAGTCCCAACACTTGGCAGGCCCAGCCTAGTCTACAGAGTGAGTGCCAGGGAAAGCTCCTGAGTTCCAAAAAGAAATTCTGTCTCAAATTAAGTCCAAAGAATTCTTTCACTAAAAGGATTTTATGTGATACAATAATATGCAAATATGTAAATATTATATATATATAATTACACTTAATTATCTTTTTTTAGATTCATAGGTACATAAAAACTCATATGGTCATGTCTGAACTTTTTACCACAAAAGAAAATCCATAAATAATATAATTTCCCTTTTCAATAAAATAAGTAAATATTATTCTAATAATAAAAGCAGCTACAGACAAAACAGGATATTTATGGCACAAATACTTTTAAAATAAATATAACTTTAATCTATAGTACGAAAGCTCATGATATACTATTAAACATCAACAGTATGGGAGAAATGAGACAAATCAGTTTCAACATTTCAGTGATGTGAAACAAATTAAAATTATGCAATATTTTCAAGTTTTGGCTGTATTTCTAACACTGATATTCTTCTATTTATCTTTCTTAAGGGCAGAAAAATGGAGCCATTTTCCTTGTTACTGATTCAAGAATAAACATCTTCTCCAAAACTTAGTATTCAATAATTGTTTATACAATCAAGTCATGGATTAAACTTTAAATGGATTTTTTTTATTCCAATTTAGAAAATTCATGAAGTTCTCTTTAGAGTATTCTCTTGAAGTGAAGCTGAAGAGTGTGTAATGTCTCTTCACTATGAGGACATTTTCTTAAGTGTGGAACAAAGCTACAAAGCCTACAAGAATGGCTCCTCTAATATCCTTAGTGATCACTAATACCCTTGGAGAAATATGATACTCGTGGCCATAAAGAAATAGCACAGCCTCCTTAGCTACAACTGAGAAATGAAAAATGATTATTCTGAACACATAAATTAAGGATTTCAGAGACTAACCTTAAAATAATGTGAGCAACTTCAGGGACAAAAATGATACAAATAATTCAAGATACCTTCATAAATAAATTAGAGATTGAGTTAAAACAACACAGTCAAAAACAGCCTACTGCTTAAATACCTTACATTCTCTCTTGTCTGAATAGATCTAAAGGAAATAGTGAAGAAAGAAGTTTAATATTTCAGAAATTCCCATTCTTTGTCCAGTCAATTTCTGCTATATTTTCCTTTTCCTTTGAACAGAATGAGGTGACTTAATGGGTTCCTGGGCTTAGATGTAAGTTGAACATTGTTCTTTACATTTTTCCTTCCTTGTCTCCTTTTCTACTTTTTCTTTGTTTTCTCTTTCTGTATTTGTTTGATTGGATCTATGCCCATTTGTTTGTTTGTTTTCTAAAGAATGGCAGAAAGAAGGCCTGGAATTGAAAGGATAGTGATTTGGGGATGACCTGATGGAGAAGAAACCATAATCAGAATATGTTAACATGATTTTTCAATAAACAAATGTAAAAAATAAACTTAGCACATATTGAACCTATTTTTGTCCAAGGTCATCCATGCAATCTAAAGTATTTGAATAAATAAAAGCTACAGTGTTTTTAGACACATTACAAACAAAATTGTTAGCTGTTGGCCCGAGAAGAGTTTGCAAATGTCCAAAAGTTTATTCTCAGTTATTCATATTAGTTCCTTTGGCCACTGTACAAAGGGGAGCACCTCAAAAACTCATACATATGATGAAAGAATAGTATGATAGAATTGCAAATCTTTGAAAATAAATTAGTTGAAAATCAGTTACATAATTTCTATAATGACTTTTCTAAGCATATAAATTGGTAACAATAGATGATTTTATAAAATTTTTATAAAAATGCTCTCAGGTGAACATGTGACAGGAGACATGTTTTCTCTCTATGCACAGTTGTAAAGATATTTAGTCTTCAGAAGTAGATTTTTATTTAAGCACAAAATGGGACGATGCCAGTATCTGATTCTGGTCTGTGTTGAGTGACAACCTTTTCACAGGATAATTTATGTACAACTCCTTCACATTTTCAACAGATGATGCTTTTATCTTTCTGAGAAGAAATCATTGGTCATATGATGTGCTTTCTCTTAACTCAAGAAATGTTTCATATGCTAAAACAGTTTCCTTTTTGAGTATAACCCAATAGATAATCTAGAACTATAGATTATATGATTGTGAACATACCTTTTCTCTTCATTCAGAGTAGTTCCCAATGGTTGATACAATATTGTAAATGTTTGTATGAGTAAGCTGTGCTTCTGGGCTTGAGTCCTTCAGCACTGAATCTCACTGCTAATCTTTTCCTACCATGCTTTGTTGCTTTCCTAACTATGTAGTCACCGAATATGGAATTACTGCTGACTCTGTGTTGGATACTAGAAAGTAGAGAAATATTTGAGAAAGTAGAGAAATAGCCTGGAGTTGGAGTTCTTGCCGAAACATATCATTTTGTTTATAGAGTGTGGAAGAAAAAATAATGAAGTGAAGGTAGCATAGAGAAAAACTGTCTCCCTACTACAAAAACAGACTCAAGATCTAGGTAAACTCTACAAAAGCTTTTACTCATGTTAACTAGACCCTATATGTTTGCTGAAGTCTTCTTTTGGTAATATGTAAGATACAGTCAAACTCTACCTTCCTCTTTATAATTTGAAAATAAAATATTCTCTAATGAACTTAATCATATCTAGATTAAATCAAAGCATTCTGAGTGAATATATACTATCACAAGGAGCAAATTTTATATGTGTGCATATAGTATAATGGACTAATAAAATATTCACTTAATCTTAGTAGACATTAATGAACAAATAAAAACTAGACAGCACATTTAGCATGTGTTTTATTGTGGCTATGGATTATAATATTTAGTATAATTTTATTATAAACTACTCTATTTTGTTGTTGAAATATGAGAATGAGAGGATTTATTTTACTATTTCTCATGACCATAGTGTTCATTATGGTGATGATTGGAATCTTCTAGATCCAATGAATTAAAACATCATATCAACTCATGCCAAGAAGTTTCTTCTTTCAGTTGTTAGTATTTTCAAAGAAAACAAGCTATTCAATATTACACTTAAAGGGAGATATCTTAGTGATCACTATGATACAGTTTCTGATATCTAAAAATCATCTAGAAAGCATCTCTAATAGATGATAATAATTTTCCACTTACTGAAAAAGAATTTTGATATATGTTTTCTTATTAAGACAAAAACTGATAGTACTAACAATATGCAAGAGCATATAGGAAAAACAAATCAAATATCTATTCACATAGTCTAAAGGCAATCTTTTTAATATTCAAATTTTAGATGTAACTAAGGGTTTGGAATACTTGGATATTTTCTGTAGTTTTTACACTGTCATCTTTCTCTTCTTCCTAAAAGAGCCACCCCAAACCCCACACAAATTAATCCCCTCCCTTTTTAGGAATTTTAGGCAGTGATTCCTAATACAACTGCATTAATGAATAACATGCTACTCTGATTATTCCAAAGAACATTCTTTTTATCAATATACAATGCATTTATCATAATAAAGTTTCTTGGTAAACATGTTAAGATAAAGAACCTTTGTAATAAAGGGGAACACTTACATTGATAATCATGAAAATGACTCACGAACATATTCTAGTATAATGAAATTTCATGTACCTGTTACATTTGGGGTGATTCTCATGAAATAAAGGTTTTATTTACCATCAAGTAAAATAAAAAGAGAACAATTAACAACCAAAGAAAGTTATTTCTTTATTATTGGTAGCTATGTTGAAATAATAACTTCCATGTGCAAGGAAAGCCAATTTTTATTTTCAGGTGGACAGAAAATGTTCAGTACACATTCCTAATTATAACTTGCATTTGCATATATTTGAATAAGTATTTAGCAAAGCGTTGATGCTACTGATAATGAGGACAAAGTTTCTTTTTTGCTGTGTGACTATTATCATCTTGATCCAGTAGGGGATTCCCTTCTAAAGCCAACTACAATAAAGTCCTATCTGTGGTGCACCCCATATCCTTTGGTCACATTTTTACACCTCAGGTAGTCACATGAAGTGGCTGCAAGTCCAGTAAGCATGGAGTTACTAGCACCAGTGAGTGACTCTCCAGATCACAGGCGATGAGTCTCTGTTAACAGATAAGATGAGGGAATTCTCCTCCATTGGAAATGCATTGCATCATAATGATCATGAATCTGAACAGAGACAAAAATATAAGAAATAATATGAAAAAATTAATCAGCCTCATTTACAGCAAAATAACCACAAAGCTTATATTACTTAGTAAATTCTGACCTAAGAATCATTGCCATTTACAAATTAAAAGGCAGAGACAATTGGAGCCCATCAGAATGAGTATTGTTTTGAGTGTGATAAGAGACCTAAGAGGATTCTAAAATTTTAGGCAACATTTTAAAGTAGTACAGCATATTGTCTTTCTTTTTTTGTTTGTATTTTTCAGAATTAATGTGTAGTATAGTTTGCACACATGTGTGTGATGCATTTCACGACAATGCATGAAGGAACAGGTCAAAGTTAGTAATTTTATGCTGTTACTCTAGATTAGTTAGTTAGTTATTTTTGTGTTTATTTATTTTTATTGAAATTTTCTTCAGTTTACATTATAACACCAGTTCCCCCACCTTCCCCTTTTTCTGCTCCTCACTCACTCCTCGGTGTGGATAAGGCTTCTCTTGGGGAGTCAACAAAGTCTGGCATACAAAGTTGAGGATTTCTCATTGAACACAGGGGACCATGCTCATACAAATTTAGCAATTCCTCAATCTGGGGGAATCCTAATGTTAAGTTTCAAACCCTAGACAAATGATTGAGATGACTACTTGACTTATCAAAGCAGACCTGGTCATCAGGTTTTCCCAGCATTCCTCAGTCTTTACATGTTACAGTCTATGGTAGCAAAGGACTACAGTCTATGGTACCCTCTACTCTAAAGTTTTCAGTTCAAGGGCTGGACTGCCATTATCACAGAGACTATTCCCTTTATAATCTAGACATTTTGGTTACTGACCCTTCTTTTGTTCCTTTCACCTGCTGGCAGCTACACAGGGTCCCCTCTATCCCTTCTCCTTTTTTCTCCACACTTGGCCCTGATCAGTCAAGCCATGTCCACTGTGGACTCTGCCAGATGTTTCTCCCTCTACCCATGCTCTTCTTTTTATCTAAAATAAGCTTTCTCCTCTACCATACCTAGGTACAGTCATGTTGTTTCCTTTTATTTCTTCTTTCATTCAACCACCAGGTTTTATTGTCCTCCATCTTTGTCCATCAACTTCTGTTTTACATAAAATAAAATTTCCCAATATGGATAACTGTGGTATGGGTTAAAAAGCTTTACCTTTTTGACCATTACTTATTCTAACATTATCTTCTAAGTCCATCATATTTAGAATTTAGCATACATTAATGGCCTGAAACCATCATCATTCTACGTGTGACCCTCCCTGACTTGCTGCATGAGTTGGGATTCTCTTCAGGAAGCTAAACATTGAAAGCTTGTGGAAAAAATCACTATTATTTACATTGTTAACATCTTTTTAAATGAAGAAAGTAGGCTTTAATTCAGTACACCCATTTGTTTGAAACACATCTGCTATGCAACTTTCTGAGAGCTAGTTACAATATGATTTCCACACTGGCACATTCTGACTTTGCTCCTTCCAACAGTATCAAGTCTTCGTGCAGTACATCTAGAGTGAACCTGAGGTTGATTAATGAGAGTCAGAAAGGAGGTCATAGTTCAGCAAACCGCAACAAACCAATGCTGCTTCATTATTTATGACAGTGTGTCACAATAATATGAGATGGCAATACCACAAAAAATAGGTGAAAAATACTTCACAATGTTCTATGCTATTTATAGATTTTAAAAAAGTATAAAATAATTTCTAAGTATTATACAATTTAAGGTGATAAGTGACTTAATTTATAACAATATTATAAAACTTTAGGTAGATTGATGGAAAAGGCAGAAACTGACAAGGTTAATAGTCTTGCTTTTCTTTAGCTAACCTTTTATACTGTCCAGCAACTCTCCTCAAGTCAGTGAGAATATTTTACAGAAAAAAATATGTCTCCCACAATATCAAACAGTAATTTCATTCTTAACACAGAGCTTTTTATTTAAAAGTATGATTAAAGTGATACAGGTAAAAAATCAAGAGAAAAATATGAAGCTTCATGATTTTCAGAGTTCCTTTGACAAAGCTGTTGTGCTAACTAGTTTTATGTCTGCTTGACAAAAGCTAGAGTTATCTGTAAGGAGGTAATCTCAATTGAGAAATGCTTCCATAATCAGTAATTAGCATTTTCTTGAATAGTAATTGATGAGAGAGTCCCCAGTTCAAAGTGGGCAATGCTTTTCCTGGGTTGCCCTGGGTTCTGTAAGAAAGCAGGCTAAGCAAACCATGGGGAACAAGCTAGTAAGTAGCACCCTTTCACTGTTCTATTGTCAACTTCTGCATCCAGGTTCCTGTTTTCACTTCCTTCTGTGAAGAAGAGTGATATGGATGTGGAAGCCAAATGAATGCTTTCCTCCTTGAATTTTGGTCATGGTGTATTGTCACAGCAATAGAACTATACATAAGACAGCTGGGTTTTCTTTTTAATTAGATTAAAAAAAAAACAATCCAAGTTCCAACTCTCTCCCCTGCTCCCATTCCCTCCACAACCCTCGCATACTACCCACTTCTAATCCTCAGAGAGGGTAGGACACATTGCCTTGTGGAAGGTCCAAGGGCCTCCGTACTATATCTAGACTGAGCAAAGAGAATAGGATCCCAAAAAGCCAGTACATGCAGTAGGTATAAATCCTGGTGCCACTGCCAGGAACCCTTCAGTCTGCTCCAGCCATGCAACTGTCAACCACATTCAGAGGGACTAGTCTCTTCCTACCCTTGTTCCTTCCCAGTCTGGCTAGAGTTGGTAACCTCCTATTAGCTCAGGCAAACTGTTTTAGTGGATGAACCCATCATGGTCTTGACATTCTTGTTCATATTCTCATTCTTTCCACTCTTCAACTGGCTTTCAGAGCTCAGTCTAGTGTTCCAATGTGGGTCTGTACCTCTACCTCCATCAGTTCTGTACGAAGGCTCTATGGTGGTATTTAAGATAATCATCAGTCTGACTACATGGCAAGTCAAGATTGGGCCTGCTCTCCTCTATTTTCCAGAGTCCTAGATGGGGTCATCCTTTTGGATTCCTGGGAATCTCTCTAGATCCAAGTTTCTGGTAACCCTATAATGGTTCCCTCAATCAAAATATCTCTCTCCTTGATCTCATCTCTGTCCTTCATGCATCTTGACCATCCCATTCCCTCATTTTCTTCTCCCCTACCCTTACCTTTTCTCTTCTCTTTCTACCCTCCTCTCTCCCCACACCCTATGCTCCCAATCTTGCCAGTCAATCCTGCAAGTTTCCAATTTCCAGGTGGGTCTATATATATTTTTCTTTTGGTTCACCTTATTACTTAGCATCTCTAGGATCATGAACTATAAGTTCAATTTCCTTTGTTTATAGCTAGTATCTACTTATGAGTGAGTACAAGACAACTGTTTTTTTTTACAGGAACCTTATTTTCTATCTATTGGAAAAAGAACTGGACACATCTGTTGAGATAAAATGACTTTTGAAAAGAGCAAGCACTTCTTTCTTGATGACTTTCTTCTGGAAAGATAATAATGCAATCATAAGCTATTTTCATCCAGTTAGCACCCATTGTTGTTAAAATTAAAATGAACCCACTTAGAGGTATTCATGTATTCTTCTTTTTATCTCATCTAATACCTACTCTTAATTGCTGCTAACATTTTACTAATTACTTTTGCCACACTTATTCACTGCAGGGAATCATCAATTTTGAAAGTATCTAAAAGATAATAGGTACTCAAAAAATGCTTATCCTGAAATTTCTAACCATTTTATTAATTTACTATTCATTTATATAAATCCTGACTCATTCTAAATAATATTAAGGCTCATATGTTTATATGTGAAACATACATATAGGGATGCATATGTTCACAAATAAAAGCATGTAAAACTGAATATACAAAGAATAAAAAAAACAAACTAAATTAATAGAGAACACAGAAAGTAAAGTCAACAAAAAAAGTTATAAAAATAGTTCTATACTTTTTCTGGTATTTATTCACTTGCTATGTGTGAAACAAAACAATTGTTTCTAAAATTTCTAATGGCATAAACAAATGTAGTCACAGCATTCTACAGTATCCGTGGGATCAATCAGTTCTTTTCCCTACTTCACTTATATCTATATTTGGCTGCGTATAAGGTATGCTATAAGACACACTTTCTAGTCTCTGGACTATGACCATATACTCTTATGCTTCTTCACATCATTTCATATAACCAATACTAACAGATTATATTTTTCCATTTGATATCTAAAAGAATAGACTATCTCCTATAGTAATTCACATATAGGAGACATTACTATGAAATTATTTATCATTTTTAAGTGGCAATATATTTTAACTTTTTATCTTGAAGAAATGTTGAGAATAAAAAATTCTACTTCCAGAACATAGAAAACATCACCATAATGATTAATAATAGCATTTTCATTAAAATTTTACTCTTTACAAAACATTTCCCTTAGTTTATTTTTCTAATTTACTCTTTACAATAACTTCACAAGCAAGTTATGATCACAAGCTAAGTTAGGAAAAGAACTGACTAATTAACTAAAACGTGGGAATTACTCCCACAGTATGTGGACATATCACATTGGGCATTTCCTTAAATGAAATCCAAATATTTTTCTGCCTTGGGGAGGACCAAATAAAGACTGAAGGCAGAGTCATGAGTAGTTTTAATAAGGCAGCTTGTCTATGAGATTATCCCCAAGTAAATACAGCCTTCAAAGCAGAAGAGGGTTTGAAGGATACAGACAGTAAACATTCAAGAGTGACAAATACTTTAGGATTTCAAATCTAAATTTAAAAAACAGCTTTTCTACATTTTTTAAGAACATAAATTTTTCATTCAATGTATTTTGAATACAGTTTTCTTTTCTCCATGTCCTTCCAGATCCTCCCTACCTAAATACCTACCCAACCAAATCTGGTGGTGGAAGTCCTTCTGTATATGTGTTACTTTTATTGGTTAATAAAAAAGCTCTTTTGGCGAATGGCATAACAGAATATAGCAAGGCTGGAAGAGATATATATAGAGAGTAGGAAGAATCCATGAGAAGCCATGTAACCACTGCCAGGGACAGACATGCTGCAACTTTTCCAGTAAGTCACAGCTATGTGGCGATACACAGATTAATAGAAGTGGGTTCATTTAAGATATAAGAGTAAGCGAAGCCGGGCGGTGGTGATACACACCTTTAATCCCAGCACTCGGGAGGCAGAGACAGGCGGATCTCTGTGAGTTCGAGGCTAGCCTGGTCTACAAGAGCTAGTTCCAGGATAAGAACGAAAAACTACAGAGAAACCCTGTCTCGAAAAATCCAAAAAAGAAAAAAGAAAAAAAAAAGAGTAAGCTAAAAATGTACATAAGCTATAGGCCAAAAAGTATTGTAAATAATTCAGATTCTGTGTAATTATTTCATGGTCTATGCAGCCAGGAACAAACAAGCAGCCTCTAACTACACAAATCTACATCCTTTCTTGCTTTCTCTCATTAGAAAACAAGCATCTAAAAATAAGATAATAGAAATAGTAATAAAATCATACAAATGAACCATGAAGAAGGAACTGAAGAGAAAGCACAAGAAATAGATATAGACAGAGAGGCTTACATTCACACATATGAAAATCCTATATAAATACAAAACCAGAAAAGATATTATATAAGCAAAAGACCTATAAAATTTAAGAGAAAAAGAAAAGAATGCAAAACATTATGGAGAATAAAAACAAAAGCAAACAAAAAAGAAACACCACAAAAACAAAAAATAAACCTCCAATTATATCATTGAATTTGTTCAGTGTTGTACATTTACTGCTAGGCATATAGATATTGGCCTTTCTATTATTTTATTTAGTTGCATTGGCCTATACCTATATTTCTAAATATGTCTATAGATTTGTATTTTCCTCCATCTGCTTTCAACTTCTCCTCATCATTCTGCCATATCTCCTTCCCAACTTCATATTCTTTTTCTTTGTGACAAACTGATTCTAATTGTTTCTGTCCTTAGAAACATGGATAGAGAGCTAATAGAGTATTGGTAGTCTAGTACTGGCCTCACAATGAAGAGAAATATTTAAAAGTTAATTAACTCATACTAAATGTTTGTCAAGAGGTATCTTTTGAGAAAATTAAAAATGTACTTTTGTGTAATTAGACAATGTGCGTATTTCCCTACTAAGATAATTTATACATTCTACTTTTAAGAATTCTTCATCTATTGTAAATTTCTTCCTCAAATTAAAATAAGACAAATGCTTAAATTTTTGCTCTGCCATATTGTCTCAGAAAAATAAAACAACTAATCACCCGACATAGCATTATCCTGTATCATGTCACACTTTTAAAGCTCATAATTCTAGAGTAAGGAAATTTTTATTTCTTTTTTTTATAGCAATAGCAATAAGACAACATAAGGGGATCAAGGGGATTCAAATTGGAAAAGAAGAAGTTAAACTTTCGTTATTTGCAGATGATATGATAGTATACATAAGCGACCCCAAAAGCTCTACCAAAGAACTCCTACAGCTGATAAACATCTTTAGTGATGTGGCAGGATACAAGATCAACTCCAACAAATCAGTTGCCCTCCTATACACTAAGGATAAGGATGCAGAGAGGGAATTCAGAGAAGGATCACCTTTCACAATAGACACAAATAGCATAAAATATCTTGGGGTAACTCTGACCAAAAAAGTGAAAGATCTGTTTGACAAGAACTTTAAGTCTTTGAAGAAAGAAATTGAAGGGGATACCAGAAATTGGAAGGATCTCCCTTGCTCTTGGACTGGGAGGA
>JABTXL010016972.1:7782031-7813355 GCA_025134845.1 Neodon shergylaensis | reverse complement strand
GGATACCAGAAATTGGAAGGATCTCCCTTGCTCTTGGACTGGGAGGATAAACATAGTAAAAATGGCAGTTCTCCCAAAAGCAATCTATAGATTCAAAGCAATCCCCATCAAAATCCCATCAAAATTCTTCACAAACCTTGAGAGGACAATAATCAACTTTATATGGAAAAACATAAAACCCAGGATAGCCAAAACAATCTTATACACTAAAAGAACGTCTGGAGGCATTACTATCCCTGACTTCAAACTCTATTACAGAGCTTCAGTATTGAAAACAGCTTGGTATTGGCATAAAAACAGAGAAGTCGATCAATGGAATAGAGTAGAAGACCTGGACCTTAACCCACAAACCTTTGAACACCTGATTTTTGATAAAGGAGCTAAAAATATACAATGGAAGAAAGAGAGCATCTTCAACAAATGGTGCTGGCAGAACTGGTTGTCAACCTGTAGAAGAATGAAAATAGATCCATATCTATCACCATGCACAAAACTCAAGTCCAAATGGATTAAAGACCTCAATATCAGTCTGAAATTCTTTATTTCTTGTTACTGAACAGTTTTCTTTCAAAGTTTTGGCAAGACCACCACTACCTCCTTCAATTGTTTATTTAAATAGACATTTAGCTGAGTCACCAGCTTTATCAAGAAACTGTCAATATCTTCTAAAATTAGGAAAGGCTTCTCTGTTAGATGTGATGGTAGAGGAATATCTTGCTCCAATTTTCCACTTTTCATACTAATATTTCATCACTTTGATCTTTTTGGTATAGTTCTGTAATCCCCCCACAGGCCGAAGCAGAAGGATAATAAATAAAACAAGCTATGCCTACACAGTTAGGTAATGTCTCAAAATTGAATCCATGAAAAGTATTTTTTATTTCCAAACACACACATACATACACACACACATGCTTGCATAATCACATATGTCCTTTTCGAATGTAAGGAAGGTACATTCATTGCAAATGCATAGGAGACAGTGAGAGTCTTGTTTACTACAATTCCAATTTTGCGGATTCAAAAATATTGTATTCATATGAATAAAAGTATATCATAAGAATAAAAAAATCCTTGATTTTTAATGTATAGTGATATGCAAACTATTCACAGGTCATAACCAGATGAACATCCATTTTCTTTGGCAATTTTGCTTATAAATTATTTATAAATAGAATACCAAAGGAATATAATGCACCAATATTTATTGCTACTTCTAGATTCCTTAATAAAAGAATAAAAGTGTGTCAAATGATGAATATCAGGATAAAAGTCTTTAGGATCCATTACGGTGGACTATGCTTGTTTCAGTGTTAAAATGGCATGAAGACTGTTTTATTCTAAGGACATATGTGAAATGGAACTGTGTATTCATTTGGCCAAGCATATAAATATTACATTAAGAGTTGAATATTATCATAACATATATGACACAAGATTGAAATAGGCCCAAAAGTGAGAGAATCTAGAAGTAAAATTGCATCTCAAACAACTGATATCAATAAGGATGCTCAGAACACATATTATACAAAGACCAACCCATTCAATGAATGCTGTTGTGTAAATCATGTGTTCACAAGCAGAAGCATTTGCCTTCTACTAGTTATAAAGATAAAATTTAAAAATGAATAAAATATTTAAATGTAAGACATAAAACTATGAAATGAGGTGACAGCACAGTGCAAATTCTTCAGACAAGAATGGGCAAGGATAATCTGAATAATCTAAAGCACCTGTAGCAAAACAAACTACAAACAGCATTACTTCTGACGACATGACTCTACACAGCAAAGGGAAAATTAGTCAGCTTAAAAAAACAGTACATAAAAGGAGAAATGCATTTCCAGATTTCACACCTAATATGAGATTAATATCCATAATATATAAAAATGTTCCAAAAGAAGAAAAACAATCATTGAACAGATATATGGAAAATATTCACTTTCATTAATTATCAGAGATATGCAAAACAAAACCACAATGAAACATGTCAACCAATAAGAACTGATGTTACTAAAGGACTAAACATAATAAATATGGATAAAAATGCAGAGAAAAGATAATACTTGTACACTTCAAGTAGAAATGTGAGTTAGTAGAGGCACTAAGGAAATCATGAAGTTTTCTTAAAAAGTTCAAAATGGAACTACCAGTATTGGGTTGTTATCTGTAGCAGATGGTATAACAGTTTTAAAGACTTCTGAACTTCTATAACTTTTGCAATGATGTCCATAAAAGCCATAAACCAATCAGCTGAAGAGTGCATCAGCTAATGAATAGATAAAAAAATAAACACCTACAAAATGAAGTACTATGCCAAAAGTAACCACACAGAAATTGTATTAATTAAATCACTTCTTGGCCCATTAGCTCTAACTTCTTATTGACTAATGCTTCCATATTAATTTAATCCATTTCTATTAATCTGTGTATGGCTGTGTGGCAGTGGCTTAGCAGGTAAAATTCCCAGCATCTGTATCCATGGCTCCATGGCATCTCTCTAACTCTGTTTCTTCCTCCCAGCATTCAGTTCTGTTTTCCCCACCTGTCTAAGTTCTGCCCTATCAAAAGGCCAAGGCAGTTTCTTTATTCATTAACCAAATGAAAGCAACACATAGAGAGAAGGTCCTCCTAACCAACAAACTTGTACAGCTGTTGTGGAAATCAGCATGGTGATTTCTCAGAAAAATAAGTTTCAAGCTACCTTAAGACCCAGCAATACCACCCTTCTGCATATACCCAAAGGAGGCACACATTCAAGGGCCTTTGCTTGCTCAATTATGTTCATAAAAGCATTATTTGTAATAACCATAACCAGAAAACAACCTAGTTGCCCCTCAACTAAAGAATGGATATAGAAAATGTACATTTACGCAATGGAATATTACTCAGTGTCAAAAAAATAAATGACATCTTGAAATTTGCAAGCAAATGGATGGAAATAGAAAAAAAAGCCATCCAGAGTGAAGTAATCCAGACCCAAAAGATAAATATAGTATATTAATTAAATCACTGCTTGGCCAATTATACTCACTCATAAGTGGATAACAGACATTAAAGCAAAGGATAACCAGCCTACAGTCCACAACCCCAGAGAAGCTAGGACCCTCATCCCAAAACAGATGAAAGCAAGGACTTCACTGCTCAGAGTTACCTCGAGTCATTTTCTCCTTTGTAAGCATAATGGAGTAAATGATTCTATAATAATCTTATACATTGATGAATTCTCAAGACCAGATGGTATTAAAAAATTAAGATCCAGAGGGGGTTGAGGACATCATGAAAACATGGTGTGATAGATAGGTGTGTTAGGGGCTGAAAGAGATTGAAGTGATAATCATGGACCTTGTATGGATCTGACCTAGTTCCTCTGCAAATATGTCAAGGTTGTGTAGCTCGGTTTTCTTGTGGGACTTTTAATAGTTGGAGTGTGGGGTGTCTCTGACTCTTGTAACTTCTCTTGGGACACTTTTCCTCCTACTGTGTTGCCTAATCTAGCCTTTATATAAAGGTTTTATCCACTGTGCCTAGTCTTATTATAAGACTTATTACCACATTTGGTTTATATCCCTGGGAGGCCTGTTCTTGTTTTTAAGGGACACAGAAGAAGAGAGATGTGGGGCAAAGGATGTGGGGGAGATGGACTGAAAGGAGTGAGGAATGGGAAACTGCTGTAGAATGTATGTATGTGAAAAGAATACAAAAGAAAAAAAACATGAAAGGTGATAAAGATAAACTCACTCTTTGGTATTGATGAATGTATGAATTTATAAAGGCTAATATAGAAGCAACAAGTTTTATTGGATCTTATTTTTTTCTACATTATATATATTATTTGTTTCCTTCTTCTCTTAGGAAAGGTAGTTAATGTTACTATTCTAAGATTCAATTCACAAAGTTCAGTAAGGGAGCAAAATCTAGTCGGCTCTTAGGAAAGACTCTTTTTGTAACCAAAAGACATTACTAAGTCACATAAAATACATATGAACTGAACTCTAATAACATTTTCTTTAGGAAAGTCAACAGTTTTCCTTATTCTGATCATTTCTTTTAACATTGAGTAAGATATACTATATCGCCATCATGCATATGCCTGTAAACCAAACTTCTGTCAGTTTCTCACGTTGTCACTATAGCCTAAATATATTATAGGTAAAGTTAGATGGAATTGAAAATATTGCTCTCATGCTAATTAAATATTAGTTTAGAATCCTGTTAGATATAGCAATTTTGTAAGATACAAGTTTTATCCACTATCTAAGGATTTTCAAGAGTATCACAAAGCATCATGTTATTGTTTGAAATCTGCAAGAATAAGTAAGGTTAATTTCACTCTATTCAATGTTAGAAGAAATTGATTGGCATATCTCCACGAGTTTTTCTGAGAACTGAGTATTTGACAGTTTACATTTATAAACACCACAAATTGCTTTAGTAAGACATGCAGAAAACAAATAATTCAAACATCAAGCATTATATTGAATGATTCAAACATCAAACACCAAACATCATATTTAAAAGTGATATATTCATTTGAAAATCAGGTGATCATTTTTGTTTTTATCTAATCAGAAATATCTGAATAAATTACAAATTCATTTAAAATGCATATTTCTCCTGCTTTCCCACAAGTGAATGATCCTGTTTTAAAATTATCATATAAGATTCAAGCTTTTGTAAATTATTTTCCACGTCAGCAGCTGTTATCTAGTGAATCAAAGCTACTGTCAAGGTTCACTTCTCAATAAGTGTCATTAAACTAGCAAATGAATAATTAATATTTGGTAAAGCACTTTAGAAATACCCACTACTCCTTCAACAAGATAAATGATAACTTTCTTGAATGACTGAGTCAATCTGACACTTAGAACATAGCTAGTCTCTGTTATGATTTTTTTAAATGTCTGCAAGATCTCCACTGGCAATAGGCAGCAGAAATGCTGTAGGTCCCCAAATGGTGGTAGCGGGCCATGTGGTGGCAGGCAGTGGGCTCTGGGAGCAGCCAGTCCCAGGAAGAGACGGCTGCCAGTCCCCAAGCGGTGGCTCCCAGGCAGAGAGGCACATGGCAGGCGGGAAGGAGACAGGGACATGGATAGACATATCGTACAGAAGAGAATTGGATATTTATTAGTTAAAATATAAAATGGGAAGGAAAGAGGGGAGAAAGGGGAAAGAGAGGAGGGGGGAAAGAAGGAGAAGAGGACCGAGTTAGAGAGAAAGGAGAAGGGGGAGAGGGAAAAGGGACTGCGAGAGGAGGCAAGATGGCAAGAGGAGGGGAGGGGCTGCAGGGAGTGGGCGTGACTTGTTTCTTAAAGTGAGGGAACAATCATAACAGTCTCTATGTAAAGAGACCATAGTTGAGAAGGAAAAATTCCATTTTCATTTCTTTGTTTAAAAGTCAAAGTAAATAATCAGGTTTTGAACTAATGTATATTTTTATTAATTGCATGGAATTTCCTTCTGAGTCAACAGAATGATGATAAGGAATTAATATATTTCACCTAAAGATGACCCAAATAAAGTTGGTATTCATGTCACCTCTCTCACAATTTTGCATGCTTTAACATTCAGAAACTAAGGTATGGCCTGGTTTTATTAATTGCTATTCATTTTTGTTGTTTTCCTTTCCAAGTGTTTTGTGCCAGCATCATTACAGAATTGCAGCTATGAAGAATTTATAGTAATAGTTGTACTGTATAAAAAATAAAGGAATTGAACCTGAAATATAAATTAAGTTTTTATCAGATTAGCGTGTCAGGTGAAAGAAAGAGCTATAGGCAGAAACAGAAAATACGTTTTCTTGATTATTAATGAGCACAGTAGTTATTTTGAATCTAAGTTGTTAAACATTAATCAAAACAATATAATTTTATATTTTTATATTTAAAACAATAACATACAAGTGACAACACACTGTTTCTATTGTTGCTAGCTTGGAGCACAATTATAATCTTAAAACTAGATGTACATTTTCAAAAAAATTACCAAGCATACTTTTTAAAATATTATTCAAGGAATACAATTATATCACAGTAGTTGACAAAGTGAGTCATTATGTAGAAACACAGGTAGAATTGAAAACATTTTCCTAGGTCTAGCTCAATGTGTATAAAAACAAACAAACAAAAAAGACTTGAAGGAGTACTAAGAGTAATGATGTTCAACCCTTGATCTTCATAAACTTAATTTTCTAAAAAGTCAGCATTAATTTTCAGTAAAATAGACATGAGCTAGGAGATCTTCATGTCATCATTCCTGTATTGCTCTATGAGTTTTGATGCCTTTATCACCTCTACTTTCATTGGTGAAATAATCATTTTTCATTTTGAAAAGCTAACAAATTCAGAGTATTTTCCTAAGTTTGTGGTCAAAATAGGACTTTTGTATCTAAAATATTTTTCAGAAACCTACTGATCTGACATGTTATGTTAATAGTTATGCTGTCATTGAAACATTGTTTTGCCCCTAAAACAAATACAAATGATTATGAGGAATTATTTTGCTATAAGCTACTGAATTATATTTCCATTTATAAAATTAATCTTAGGACATTTTTTAACTCCTTTTGATCTATTTCTTTTGAAAATATGTTCATTTGTTAATTTGATGATTTACTGCTTCAATTGACATAATAAGGCCATTAAACCTCTTTAGTATTGCTTTAACTGTACCCCCACAGACTATGATAGATGTGTGCTCATAAGTGCTTAGGGTTCTTTTGTTATTTTTGAAGAAATTGTGTTTACAAATCAAAGTTTTGTTGAACAAATAGATCCATTTTAAATATAATGGAGTTAATGTAAATATTTTAGGAATTGGAGCTTAAACATTGAGAATAAATGTTTTTAAAGTAATCTAAAGATTAGATAAGTCATTATCTAGTATTCTTGCATTAATGTTGAGATGTTCTTGTCATACAGGTCTTTCACTTGTTTGATTAGAGGTACCTGTAGACAGGAGTTTCTGTCTTTCCTGGTCCCACAGCCTTTCAGGCCCAAAGAAACACACAAAGACTTAAATTAGTTATAAACTGTTTCTCATAATAGCTCAGGTTTATTATTGTATAGCTCTTACAGCTGAAATTAACTCATAATTCTTTTCTGTTTAGCCACGAAATCTGGTATCTTTCTTGGTGAGGCATTTTCATCTTGCTTCCTCTGTGTCTGGATAGTGACTGGATAGTCTTTCCTCTTCCCAGAATTCTCTTAGTCTGGTAGCCTCAATTATACTACCTGCCTGGCTACTGGACAATTAGTATTTTATTAAAAAATATGAGTGACAAATCTTTACAGTGTACAAGACCATTATCCCAAAAGATAATTTATGTTATTTGTAGATATTGTGAATAGTGATGTTTCTATGGCTTCTTTCTCAGCCCATTTATCATCTGCACATAGAAGAACTACTGATTTTTTGGGCTTAATCTTGTATCCTACACATTACTGAAGGTGTTTATTAGCTGTAGGAGTTCCATAGAACAATTTTTGAGCTCATAGACAGAGGGTTAATCTATACAAAATACAAAGAACTCAAGGCACTAGACATCAACAAACCAAATAATACAATTTTAAAAAAATGGAGTGCAGACCTAAATGGAGAATACTCAGTAGAAGAATATCAAATGACAGAGAAACACTTAAAGAAATGTTGAACATTCTTAGCCATCAGGGAAAGACAAATCAAAACAACTCTGAAATTCCAATTTACACCTCTCAGAATGACTAAGATCAAAAATAAAAGTAACAATGCATGCTAGAAAGGATATGGAGCAAGGGGAAAACTTCTCCATTGCTGGTGGAAAAGCAATCTTGTACAGACATTATGAAAATTGTGGTAATCATTCATCAGAAAACTGGAAATTGATCAACCTCAAAACTCAACAATACCACTCTTGGGCATATACCAAAAAGGTGCACATTCAAACCACAAGGACATTTGCTTTACTATGTTCATAGCAGCATTACTTATAATAGCCAGAACCTGGAAATAACCTAGATGCCCCTCAACCGAAGGATAGATGAACACAATATGTTACATTTACACAATGAGTACTACTCATCAATACAAGAAAAATAATGATGTCTTGAAATGTAAGACAATTGAATGGAACTAGAAAGAACCATCATGAATGGGGTAACACAATCCCAGAAAGACAAATATAATATATACTAACTCATAAGTGGATATTAGACATAAAACATAGGATAACCAGCCTACAGTTCACAACCCCAGAGAAACTAGGTAATAAGAAAAACCCTAAGAGGGACACACATGGTGGTAGTTACATTCACCTGGATAAACTGGGAAGGGAAGTAGATTGGAGGTAATGGGGAATGGGAACATGAGGGGGCTTGAGATGGCCAAGTTGGAGAAAGGATGGTGAGGAGTAGTAATGAATGAGATATCTTGATGGAGCAATAATTGGGTTAGCAAGAAACCTGGCACTCAGTCTTCTATAGCAGATGGAGGGAGAAGGACCCCATCTACTATTGTAAGGGATTTATAAAGACAAAAACCACAAAGCAATTATAAGGTTACAGTTTCAAAGTAAAAAATTACTTATTTTGCATCAAATTGGCTAAAGGTTAAATAAAGCTTAGCTGTTAGTTCCTGTTAGGCTATTATTATCTAGGAAAGATAGCAACAGGCCCCCTGGCTACATCCTCCAGACATCTGCTGACCCTTTGCTAACTGCAGGGACTGTTTGAAATATTACAAAACTTATAGGGGAAGTTGGGTGGTCAATATTCTCTGTATGACTGTGGGTCGGGGAATGGGCTACTGTCAGCAGCTTTGTGTATCTTAGATTTCTTCATTAACTAATACTTCCTCTAAAGAATGGTGCTGTGGCCTTCAGCTTATCCTGGGGATTGGGGTGTAGTTCAAAATCCTAAAAGGGGCCAGCACAGAAATGGAAACTTTTCCACCCTTTCAATGGGAGCTCACTGACTCTAGTCTGAAAGCTGGGAAACTTGCATAGGACTGAACTAGGCCCTATGAATGTGGGCAACAGTTGTGTGGCTTTGGCAGTTTGTGGGGCCATGTAGTGAGACCAGGATTTATACCTAGTGCATGAACTGGCTCTTTGAACTGCATTCCCTATGAAGGAATACTTTGCTCAGCCTTGGTCCTGCCTCTACATGATATGACAGACTTTGTTGACCTTCCATGGGTTGTCTTACCCTCTCTGAGGAGTGTATGGGGGATGGATTATAAATTGGGTGAAGCAGGAGGAGGAGAGGGAGGGGGAACTGGGATTGGTATGTAAAATAAAAAGATATTTCTATAAAACAACAACAAAAACAGACTGAGCAAGCCATAACAAGCAAGCCAGTAAGCAGCACTCCTCCACTGCCTCTGTGTTTTCTTGCCTCCAGATTCATGCTCAGTTTGAATTCCTATCTCAGATTTCCTCAATGGATTATAATTCATGAAATGTAGGCCAAAATTCCCTCTACTTCCCCAATGAAAAGAAATTGTAAGAGATGTCAGGCAGAAAGAGTTGATGAATTAGAACTTGGAAATGGGGCACCCAGTTAGTGTATTCAGAATGGGAGATGCTTGTCATTCTATTCAGATAGACAGTCCTGCCAGCAAACACAAATCCTCCTGAGCTAGGTTAGGCTAGAGAATGTTGTATGTTCTTAATGAGAAGACTGAGTAATCAAGCTCTGCTGGTCCAGAAGTAGAGGACAACAACAGCTCTCACTCTGTAATATTATGGCCTGACACTACTGGCTCCCTCCTTCCTTATTGCAAATTTCAAACAAATTCCATTCTTAACATACCTTGTCCACGTTTATATGAGAAATGTCTATTCTGAAAACTGTAACTATAGGAATTGCTTAAACTGACATAGAGTCTTTTAGAGGGTAAAGAAACCTACACTTTTAATTTATGAGTTATTATTAATATATAGTCATCATTTATTAATAATATACTATTATATTAATAATAGTTATTAACTTAATATTATATAATTAATGTATAACACATTGATATGTGAAATTATGTTTTGGAGATATCAAGAATCTTGATTATTTGAACCTATAACATGTTGTGTAATATTCATAATGTACTTAAAATATGTTGCAATAGTCCATTATTCAAAGTTTAATTATAGAGCTTGGCGGTGCTGGCACACGCCTTTAATCCCAGCACTCGGGAGGCAGAGGCAGGTGTATCTCTGTGAGTTCGAGGCCAGCCTGGTCTACAAGAGCTAGTTCCAGGACAGGAACCAAAAAGCTACGGAGAAACCCTGTCTCAAAAATCCAAAAAAAAAAAAAAGTTTAATTATATTTGGTCACTAGAACTTTTAAATTAGGGAGTTGTGTACCTTTAAGTTGACATCTAAAATTTTCAAGACTTTTGTCATAACTTCTGTACATCATTATTTAAAGCATCTGTTATATGACTCTGAGCTTTATAGTCAGAACTTCAGTGTGATTTTGGAAATGGACTGAGGATCATTTTTATGAGCTAACAATTGAAGATATTTGAAACCTTTAGTAATTTAGGTGCTTTTTACTATATTTAATTATTTTTTACCTGAATATAGAACTAACATCAGAATGCTTAAGAGAGTTTATTGTGTGACACTTAAAATTCAAAACAATTAAAAACTTGCCTTATTCTCATGTACAACTGTAAACTGAACTTTCTTTTGAGTCTAAAAATAACTTGTTCTATTAATAATAATGGTCAAACGTTGACAGTAGTTCTACTGAGCTTGGAGAAGATGAGGATATATTTTGGAGCATCACTGTTTGTTAAGCCCTATTGTTTCATCATTTTGATGGGTAAATTTTAATGTGTTTAAAAGCAAAACCTTAATTTTTTTCACCTAAAACTAGTGAGAGAATTCTTATTCAATTGCTATTATAAGAAGAAGAGATTGATGCATTCAAAATTTTTCAAAGCAAGTTTTAATATAAAAGGTAACATTTTCTTATTTGAAGACCTAAGTGTTAATAATATAAAAAGCATATTAAATTCCATATTTTGTAGGTTTAGCAGCCCATATCTGTATATGTTGCTTGTTAAAGATCTGTAGAAGAGTTATAATTTGTAATTTTGTATCTAAAATGCAAGAATCCAGTTCTCAAAATAAGTATATTCAGGATTACCTATTTTCAGGATATAGAAAAGATATGGCACGCATTGTCAAAAAGTCTATATATTGAAAGACCTCTGGAGGGGGGAGACTCTCACTCAATTCTCGGGATAACATGAACTCCCAAGAACTCATGAGAGACCATCCTTGCTGCAATCACACGAGGTTTATTGACAGGACAGGAACAAGTGGACTGGGGCCGAAACTCATTTCTCAGGCAGGGGTAGAGAGTTTGACCCCAAATAGCTGGGAGAAAGTGTATTTAAGGGAAGAAACCACAACCCAGTAATGCAAAGGTAGGGAGGGCATCATTGAAAAATTCTAAAAATACCAGTGATCATTGAAAAATTTCAAAAATACCAGTGATCATAACAAGGGGGTAACTCCCTGTTTCTCAAAATTATTTTCAAGATTATAATCTAACTTTATCTTCAGCTAGTTCCTGAAACAGAATCACTGATCCAGCTAACCTAGATTTTTGGCTCTTCTCTTCCTGCTAGATTTTTGGCTCTATTTTTCCTGCTAGAGGGATCGGGATTTATCCGGGTCTTTCAATATAATGGTGGAAATACGAATATCCTAAAGTCAATACCTTCTTGAGTATGGGTTGTGTAAAGTAAATTCCTTGCAAATAACATGGTGTGGAAAAGTGAACACAGCCACCAAACTGTTCAGACAATTAAGGTTAATAGCAGCAATGAAAAATTGTGATTTTTTTCTTGAACCTTTTATGTGATGTTTTAAGAATGGCACCTTTGTTGCTGTGATATTTCCCCTGAGGATTTATAACCTTAGTTATAAAGACAGAAGCTAGAAGCCATAAAATACCTGCTTAGTTCTCAGCAAAGGCCATTAGAAACAGGGGTACTATGGAAAGCCCACAATCAATAGGAGGTCAAAAGAAACACATGGACTAAATGTAAGATATCCTGGATGAAAATTTATAAATAAATGAAGCAAAGTCAAATAACGCATCACATGAATAATAATATATTTAGTGTAGTTAATGTTAGCATATCAACCTCAATGGTTGAAAGCATAAACTCATGTAAACAATGATAATCATAACTCATATGATTATAGAGTGAAGTTCTCTGAACAATCATCTAAATTTTACTGTAAATCAGCTATTCTAAAATCAAAATTTTATCTATCAATTTCAGATAAAATAATCAATGGAAGCCAATGACTCCCATAAAGGCCCCCAAAAAATCACATGTTCTACATGGGCACTTGGAAATATCTGAGTCGTCCTTTATCTCTTCATTCTAATGGCATTCATGAATAAATAGTGTGATCTAGAAAGGCGTCAATATTCCCTTATAATCTCTTTCTTCACTCAGGTGAAATCTAGTAACAGATTGATCAGGTGGTCTAAGAACACTGCCAGTGACATTTCTGAAAGATTGGGGTGAATTCTGAGTGGGAGAAGGATACACAGTACACAGATTGTTCAAGTGGTAAGGGGACAGCTAGGATACAGGAAAACAGAGAAGAATGGCACCAAACCATGGGTGTGATCCTGTCACTGAGCAATTTCTACTTATTTACTTTGATGGCTGTTTTCTCTTTCTGGAACTAAAATTAATTAATACTCTGACTTAAAAAATGTCTTATTTCTTTATCTCTTCTTAATCTCCTTCTGTCCTCTCTTTCTTCCGTCATTACTAGACTTTGTCATTCATTGCTCTTTCATATCTCTCATCCATTCCATGCCCATCTCTTCCTTCTTCTCCTTCCCCTTGGTTTCCAGATTCCTCCTTCTCTCTCTCCCCCCTCCTGCTGCTCCTTCATTTCATTTGTTCTGAGGACCCACATGAGTGATAGTTTGGAAGTGTGACAATAATAAGTTTTTCAGTCTCTTTAGCTGCATTTGAGGTAAGCACCTTGCCTTCCACTGGGCAGATACACCTATTGGCTTTATCTCCCTTTGGATCTGATGATCAATATAAACCCTTTAAAGATCATAAGAATACTGATGAAAAATGAGAAATATTGAATTTAAAATAAAACTCAAAACTCAGATACACAAGATTATAAGCAGATTTTATTTCGAACTGTTTTTTGACTTCTACCCATTTTCCCATTACTTAGTAACATAATGACTATCACTGTGGCCTTTAATAACTGCAAACATATTTAGTGACATTTCATCTGTATTTTAATAAATGAAGCTTGCCTGAGAATCAGAAAAGTAAAATAGCCACACTGGCCAGCCTTACAGACCAGGCAGTGGTAACACACACCTTTAATCCCAGTGGCCACACTCGTTTGCCATAGAAACCAAGCAGTGCATGCCTTTAATCAAAGTAGTGCACATCTTTAATCCTAGCCCTAGAGAAAATCATAAAATGGGAGGAAACAGCTCAGTTTCAGTCTCATTCTAAGATTCCTGGAGGCAGGATCGCCATTTTCAGACTGTGGTCGAGGTAAGAGTCAGTGACTAGCTGTCTTTTTTTTTTTTTTTTGGCCTTTAGGTTGAACCCCAATTTCTGTCTCTGAGTTTCTATTAATCATGCCAGTGACACTTTTTCATAGCTAAACTTTTCTCTTGCTGGAATGCAAACATTTTTATGTAATGTTTTCAGTCGCTCTATTATCCAGATCTCTATGTAGCACACTTTATATCAGACTATTGTCAAAAATAACTATTCTTTGAATAAATGTAATAGAATTTATGATATATTTGTATTAAATAATCTCATACCCTTATGATCATTAAGAATCAAAATATCTCCCCAAACTTCTGAACTAACATTCAGAAAAGCCAAAGATTTGTGAGGATCAGCATCTTTAGCTAGCTAGTGCTGGCAGTGTGAGCAGATGTCCACATATGCTGTGTGTGCTACTGTGTAATCTGACCACTCACCGGGGGACTCAATGTCAGATTGCCTTGATGAGTTCTGAGTACTTGAGTCTTAGGGAGAAGATACTTTTCATGTTTATTACACTGTTTCACCTTGTGGATAATTTAATATTCAAGCTGTGTAAGCCTAAATAGCTCAGCACAGCTGGTGGGGAGTCTTGCTATTTCTTGCTTTTCCTCTTATCTGTGAAAGTTTAATAATTGGGAGTCTAAAAGCAATATGGTAAATGGGTAATATTATTCAAGGAATCCACAAATTTGGCACATTTCAATGAGCAGCTTAAATCAGTTTTTCTGAACTATAGGTCATGGTGCTATCTAAATGAAACATCGGAGTTAAAGCCAATTCATTGCATGTCTACCTCTACAATTATGTGACACAAAGTAGATGGGATTGTTCAGTGCCTGTGTTTTACAGCGTGAGTGATTCTAGTAAATTTTTATTTAGCCAAGGAACACTGTCTCTTCTCTTATTATGAAGAACTAAACATTTCAATAAAATAATTTTCTACTTTGACATGGAAAGAAACAATACATTATGTCAAATGTGTCCTTTGTACCTTACCTTCTGAACCTCTGAAATATGTTATATATGTGTGATTTACCTAAATACAGTGTCTATACAGCTCCATGGTCAATCCAGGGATGTCATAACAAATGTTTATTATAAGACTAACTTCGCTAGACTTTATTTCTTAAACATACCTTAAATATTTTTTATTAAGAATTAAAACTCAGCTGGATAGGCATGTCTTTAATCCTAGCATTTAATAGGCAGAAGCATGTGAAGTTCTGAGTTCAAATCCAGTCTGGTATAAAGAGAGATTACAGTACAGCCAGGACTATGCAGAGAAAATCTGTCTAGAGAAACAACAACAAAACAAAGTAATTAAAACTCTCACTTGCTATACTGGACTTTGTATACAAAAAAACGTGAAGAATATATGATAAATGAAAAGCTTTTATATTAGTAACATGATTCAAGGCAAATGCAACATATTTCTATGCATTGTTTTTAATTATAAAATAAAAAGATACCTTCTAAGAAACATCCCAATTGCCCCAGTGTTTACATTGCAATAACTTACAGAGATTTAATCTAAATTTGCAAATGAAGACCAGCACATATTTATGTTGGCTGTCTACAACAGTAATGTATCATTTAAACAGCCATTTCCAGGTTTATTTTAATGTAAATTCCATGTGAACTGATATTTTTTTTTGAGAGGGGAGCACATTCCATGTGTATCCTTATTCTGAAAATGATGTACCCTCTAAGATGCCAATTCCCACAGTCGAAGGAGAATGGACACATTCCTACATGGATTCATCCAAATGAAACTGTAGATGTAAGAGACCTGCTGCATTAAATTCCTCCTTCTGTTACTCTTCAGGTCAGCAATAACAGTCTACATGACATAACTCTAATTTTTGTTAGCACTCTGCGTGATTTTAACCAGTTATTCTTATTATATCTATATAGCTCCTATATGCCACACCTACATAGCTCAGTTTCAATGATATTCTTACAGTTCACTGGGAATGAATTTCCAGATAAGTAGAGTAGATCTTGTCAACCCATAACCATCACTTTAAATTTTTCAACTAAAATATATTTTCTCACTGGCCAAAATGACCAAAATATGTATATATGAATACACACACACACACACACACATCTTTTGAGGGCATCTAAGTTCTCATCTGGTTTCCCAATTTTCTGCTTTATCTGCTGTTTGAAGCCATAACCATTTTGTATATTTAGCAGAAAATTATTGGGAAATTATGAAAACAGTATGGAAGACAACTCCTCTTATAATGAAAACAGGAATGAGCATTATGTTTTATTTTCTTCATGTGTTTCTCACCAAATTAAAATTTCCAAAAAGAAAAAAAAAGATAAGCAAAGGAAATTTTATGGTGAATTGCTACTCCAACATAATTGTGGGTTTTATAGTGGTTTGAATTAGAATGGCTCCCGAGATTCTTATGTCTGAATACATGGTCCTCAGTCCATGGGACTGCTTGGTGAGGATGAGATAGTGGCCTCATTTGAGAAGTTGTGTCACCAGGGCCAGGCTATGCAATTCTGAAGTTCATGCTATTTCTAGTTAGCTCTCTTTGCCCCTTGTTCATGTCTCAAGATGTGATTACTCAGTTATAAGCCAAGCACCATGCCTGCCTGCCTACTACCATTTTCCCCATGATGCTCATTACTGTACCTCTTTGAAACTATAAGTCCCAAATAAACTCTTTCTTACATAAATTACCTTGATCGTGGAGTTTTATCACAGTATAAAAGTAACTAAGAAAGAATTAATTGATAATCCGTATCACATTTTCACATGTGAAATTACTTTCCAGTGTCACCCTTCATTTTCCTTGGTTTATACAACTGTTTCCCTCTCTAAGCTAGAAACTTGTTATTGCAGGACTTTTACAATGTTCCTCACAGGAAATGGGAGGTAGGCTTGAATTTTATAAGAAAAAAAAGAAGATAATTGCAACTAATTTCATCATTTTCCAGCACATAAATTCATCCATGGGTAAGCAATGTTTTCCTGCACTTTCAAGTGGGGTTCTCTCTCTCTCTCTCTCTCTCTCTCTCTCTCTCTCTAGTTTGCTTTCTAATACCGATGAACTCTCATTTGATTAACTTATTAATTAAAAATCAACCATCTTACTTGTTAGTTTGTTTCATCTTTTGGTTTCTTTGTTTCATGTTCTGAAAGCAAATGATGGCATATATATATATATATATATATATATATATATATATATATATATGCTAATATTTAATGACAATGAGATTCTGAAATGTATTTTGTGATCCTTCAAGATTTAAAAAATTTAATTCATTTTGTAAATTATCATTCACAAAAAGTCATATAGCTTTCTATCAAGAGGTTAAGTTGTTTCTTAACTTCTTCACACATCTTTAATATAGAGAGGCCTGACCACTGAATTTCAAGTCACCTAAGCAGAACAGATAACCTTAGGTATTTCCCCTTAAGTTAAGACCATGCAATTACATAAACATACACAGATTAGACCTTAAAGACCTAGAAAAGAATACATTCAAAGTTTATTAATATTTAACATCTGAATCAGTCACATTTCTTTGCTATAAAGCCAATTAATTTTCCCAATTTATCTTTTATAAATGTATTTATACAGTTTCCTGATTAAATGTTTTATACATTCTTATATTTTAATTTCATAAAGAATTTATGAAGCTATAAAATAGCTACATATCAATCTTTTGTTCACTTTTAACACTGAATTTTCAATGTTTAGCTTAGAATAAAGGACCCACATGTAACTTGTACCTCAATAAATATTGAAAAGTTCATTAACTAAACATCATTTTATACTTTATATTAAGATAGCAGAGTAATTATCAGCAAAATACTTTAGATTAATATTTTTTGCATATGAATACTTACATATTGTGATAGTGTGAATCTTCATTTGTTGTGTGCTTTAAAAAAAAACATTTTATTTTATTTCCTAGTCTGGCCTAAAATTGTAAACCAACATTGCCCTCCAATTCATAACAATTCATCCTCCTCACCTTATAGGATGAAGATGTGTGTCATTGTACCTGGATTTATAGTTTGGATCAAGAATGTCCCTCATAAGCACAAGTGAAATCCAGGAAATTGCACTTTGAATTTGTTGGAAAGTAAAAGCTGAGGTGTGATGTGTGGTCTTTAGGCCCTTAAGAGAATGCTTGTGGACACACATTTTCTCTCTGCTGCTTCTTATTGGCTTGGCGTTTGTGCTTTCTTGTTACACTTTTGAAGCAGAAATCCTAATAGACTAACTTTGTCTGGAGCCTCTAACACCATGAGCGAAACAAATATTGCTCTTTAGAGATCGTGTTTTAATATTTTTTAGGCATAATATATTCACTTCTTTTGAGATTTCTGAATAGAGATTAGCTTGGTTTCTTAGCAACAGCAACTAATTGAGCAGCCAACTAGAGTAATAGCCAAGTCTTGGCCTGGCAACAGAATCACTGAAACTACTCAGAAGACGAAGCAAGAAAAAGTAACAGCATTCGTTAGGATTACAATCATTATTTCATTCTTTCACACCAGCTGGTAAAGTGAACTGAAAAAGGAACTCTATGATGTCACTGCCATGTAGTCGTCATCCATGATGGGTGGAACTTCGTGGGGAAGCATTTATTTAAAGGTCACTCACACTCCTTCAAGTAAGCATAATGCATTAATTCATTGATTTGCAAAGTTGTAGTTTGTAGAAATCATTACTTTTATGCGTTTTTGGTACTCCAACACAAAACCAAATTTTTCCTGGCTCCTCAGGAAAAGTTAACCTAAGAGCCAAAATGGTTAGCTCAGATATTTTCATAGAGTAATAGAAATTACTAACAAATGCATATTACATTTGTGCAATATTTTCAAGAAAAAAATTGAGGGGCTAGAAAAAACTGGTTCTGTGCTTAACAACACTTACTACTCTTAGAGAAGACCTGAGTTCAGTTCCCAACACCCACGTGGTGGCGTACAACCTTTTTTTTTCTTGGACAAACGCATTGCATTATTTAGTTAGATGTTGAAGCTTTTACACTAAGTTTTTACAAGCTGGTGAACACTGAAAAATTATTTCTCTCACATACTATAAGCATACATTCCCAGACAGTATAAATATATGGTTGAACTAACATTAATATTAATTACCACTTTATTGAATGCATAATAAAACAAATGATCAAGTATCCAATTATTCAGTTGAACAGCTGAAAAGTCATATAAAATATGTCTGTTCAGTTCATTAGCAGATCTCGTGTCTTCTTATTTTGCAAGAGACGTTGGTAAGAGAATGGGAAAACCATAATTCATGCAAGTTGGAAAACAACTTCTAATAGGTATGGAAAAAAGAATTTCAGAAATTTTGATTAAGAATTGGCTAGCTATAACATATTTGAAAATATAACATATTTGAAAAATATTTACTAAATTAAAGAGCATATTCTACATGTTCTGCATGAGACAAAGGCAACATTTTAATAAAAATATTAATAGCCTCCTCCCATTCTTTACCAGGCCCTCCCTGTAAGTTGTACCTTTGAGTGCAAATGTTAAATTAACTAAGGCTTTTTGTCTGGAGACATTATTGAAGATATGTGCTTCTGTAACAAAGTCAAATAGATGTTTCCCATAATATCACAAAGAAAGACAAAAAGAGAGCATAAGACTTGCTAAAAAAAATAAAAAATATTGATGGCTAGGCAAACCTGATGTATACTGGTATGAGTGTGGGAGATGTAAACATAGAGTGAGCAGGCAGATAACGAGAAGCCCTGCAGTGTTTGAGATATCAGAAGGAATAAACCATGGAAGGTCTAGAGTGTTCTTAGTTCCTGGAATTTTGGTTCTGTACGATGTTAAAAATATACAGGTATTGTGATGGGCATTTTGGCACCTAATCTTTCTAAATTCCTTACATACTAATAATACTCTGTCACAGGGTACATATAAGGACATAACTCAATACCATATTTTAGGAAGGGTCAATTGGTACAAATAATAAGCACATTTTAAATGCTGAACAGCAAAGATCTTTTTCTAAGTGTTCAAACAGGTTGATCATAACCGAAATAAAGAGAATGCAAGTCTGTCAAGTTTATGGCCTGGTAAGACTGGTTTTCAATATTTCTGTGGAAGCTTTGGCAGACATATTCAATAAGCCAACATGTTGGCTAATTATGTATGACAAATCAGGTCCCATCTGAAGTTCCACTTCCAAGGCAATGGCATCAGGCACCCCAGTTTTATTGAATACAACAGTTGTTTCTATAACCATTGGAATCCTTGAGGCACTGCCACCTCTTAGGACGGTACTTCTCCAGATACGGAAATTGCTTGCTGTTAAAAGCTCCACGCCGATTTTGTCTTATGATGTACTGCATCTTCTTATTTCATTCCACCTTCAATTAATGCTAGGGCAACAAGCACTGGAGCTCTGCCAAGTCCTGCAACACAATGGATAGCAATACAGCAGGCAGGTTCTTCACGAAATTTAATCTTTACAAGACTTAACTAGTCATCAACAATCTGGTATGATGGTGGTGCACCATCATCAAAAGGCCAGCCAAGAACACAAATATCTTCTTTCTTGACACAAGTAGTGTCTTAAGTTGCTTCACACACTCTTATTATTGTGGTAACTCCATACTTCTTAAGTCCCTGTATAAATTTGTTTAAGGTCACATTGGTTGTACTGTATATAATAAGGAATCTTGTGTTCTTGTATATGACTTCCACAGGAGCAGGGCAGTTCATTCGAGCTGTGTTAATTTAGTTTCCTGCAGAGAAAGTACACTGGGAATGGGGGGGGGGGACCACTCAATAGGGATATAAAAGAATTTAAAAAAATGAATACAGAAATGAATTACAAAAAAATCAAAAACAAACAAAAAGAAAACAACCTGAAGTCTACTTCAATATTCAATATACTCCACTTGAAATTCTCAGTGCTTTGAGTATGAAAATGGAGGGAATGGAGAATGAAATAAAGCAGTGATTCTTCAGTCCAGTAATACCAAGGCAATACAAAGGAAGTGCACTGAGGTTTATCCCATCCAGGTCTGAGCTCTTGTAAATGCTCTACAGATTTCAATTCAACATGTCTGTGTCCTGGTATCCAATATGATGGGGACTTCTTGGTGGAGTAGTAAAGACTTTCTACAGTTCAGTTGTCTGCATAGAGGTATTGATGTGCATGGCACTAATCTCCACTGCCCTTCAGAAACCCCATAAATGTGCCACCGAGAACACCACAGAACTGAGAAATATGTCTACTCATTGAAGATTGTGGCCTACTCATACAGCAGGTCCCAAGGTGGCACAGGCAGCAGCAACGATGAAGGCATTAAAGGCACCAGATGCCTATGCAGTGAGCTGCTCAAGGAGCATTGCAGAGCTGGCTGCAGCCCAATCCGTATGCCCAGAACAGCTCACAGCCTTTTGTAACTCCTGTTCTAGGGCTCTAACACCCTCTATTTTCTTCCTTGGACACCGCACACAAGTAGTGCACATAAATGCAACCAGGCATATACACTCATGCACATATTCACACACTAAAGTAAGTAAATATTTTTTTAAACATTTCAAAAAAGAAAGTGAAGTGTATTGTCTGAGATAACTCATTGAGAATTCTTCCTGAAATAACAATAGCAGCCACAAAATAATAGAAATTGAGTTAAACAGCTGTTTACTCAATGTTTGACTAACATCTATTGTTTTTATGATAGTATCCATAGCATAACCTCAAAGCCCACTACTCATAAGACTTTATTATTTCACAGCTAACTGACTTATCCTGGCTGTCATTTATCCAGTGATACCAGCCTTACTGCCTATGCTACTCAGCTGTGGTTGGTGGTGTGCAGAGTTCAGAGAAATCTTGTCATGAATCCCCTGATCAAGTCTCCAGGTTTATCCATGCAGCATTATTTACTCTCTAGTACTACCTGTGAGGGATTATGTTAATTGGGTTATTGTGGGATTCAGACAAAAAAGACCCCTAAATGGGTCACAGTGTTAGATAAATGTATGTAGACTTGGGAGAGGGAAGTAAAGGAGTACAGAAAGTTATAGAAAGAAGTAAATTGTTTTTTAAAAAAACAAAGTCTTTAAAAATGCAGAGTATAGATAGTCATAGATTAAAGGATTAAAGAAAATAAAATAAATATGAAACTTGTGGAAAAAGTAATACAGTAAAAACAAGCCATGTAAAGATGGAAAATTCACAGAGAATCTGCATTATGTATATTATTGTGTTATCTTTGTTTTTTTTTTTTTCTTTTTGACTGCATAGAGACATTTGATTCTGGGAACTGCTAAGCTAAGTAACCAACATATATACTTTAAAGTTATCTTGTATTCAAAATATGGGTCTAAGGATATGCTGCTTTGGAAAAGAGTTTCTTCTTTTGTTTCCACAGAGTATGAGAACCTGTGGAATCCTTCCAAACTAATGTTGTTTTCATGGACCAAGATCCCCTGAAAATTCACCTTGAGCACCCCCCCTCAAAAAAATTACTTAACCCAATAACAGCAGAGAGCAGTTTGGAGAACACTAAGCCCAAATTCCCAAATACTGTTTATAAATGTTTGTTTACATTTAAAGGGGGGTATGCTGTAGAGATTTGCATTGGTATGGATCTTGGTTTATTGATACAAATTTAAAGACAATTCTATTATATGTATATTTCTACCCTTGATTAAGGTACCGTGTGAAGCTCATTTAAAAATATAATGTATAATTAAAAATATAGGGTAATTGATAACATCTATAATAGTCAAGCTTGTACTCATGTTAGTTAGATTTTCTAGATGTACAGAGACGTATTGCAGATAGTTAAGCATGCTTTAAACCTATCAGACACTACAGAACATGGCATTTTAAATGTTTCAAAAATTTAGGAATTATCATGACAATGAGACACATCTGCTGCTGACAACACCAATCTACTTATGAACATCAAAGAGGCTCCTCATGAAGTTTTCTATCCATTTGGGCAGAAACTGCTCTTGCCTGGACTGCTTGATGAACTGGACATGCAGGAACCACAGATAAATGACTGCTGAACTTGCCTAAAGGTGAGACAGCACTTCAGAGTTCCTGCTTCATGAAAGAGTCTGCTAGATATTCTGCAGGATACAGAAAAAGGTGACTGACAAACTGCCAACAAAGATAGAACTAGCTCTGAAATTTCCTGTTTTGTGAAAAAGTGTGCTGGACACTATGGGCCTGTAGGCTGAAGATGGATGCTCCAATGATACCGAAGAACTTTGTGTGACTGTCCAGGCAGCAATATGTCTCTGTCCATTGTAGAGTTTTGGAAGTTGCTTACAATGCATTTGCTGTTTAGGTAATATTATATCCTTCTGGAATCTTTGATAGAATTGAAGAATTTATAGCTATCGATATACTTTTCCTTAATTATGATAAAAGATAAAATAGATATAAATATTGTAACTATGATTCTTGTTTCATATCTGTTGTGTTATATGTAATTTTACTATGTTAAATTTCAAACCCTCATTTTTTATTTAAACAGAAAAGGGGAGGTGATGAGGGATTTCCCTCTGTATGCGGTGATATCATTAATGAATAAAGAAACTGTTTTGGACCTATAGCAGGGCAGAAATACCTAGGTGGGGAAAACTAAACTGAATGCTGGGAGAAAGGAGGGCAAATTGAGGGGAATGCCATGTAACCCTGCAGGAGACATATGCTGGTTGAAGTCTTCTGGATAAGCCACAGCCACATGGTTATACACAGATTAATAGAAATGAGTTAAATTAATATGTAAGAGTTACCAATAAGATGCTAGAGCTAAGGGACCAAGCAATGATTTAATTAAAACAGTTTCTGTGTGGTTAGTTCAGTTCTGGGGGCTAGGACAAACAAACAGCTCCTTACAAAAGGTGGTGTGAATACTTCAGATAAATCTTGTCAAAATCATCTGGTCAAGTCTCCATATATATCCATGCATCATTATTTACTCTCTGTAACTGCCTGCGAGTGATTTTGTTAACTGGGTTAATTATTGTGGTAGACTCACACTAACAAAACAGCATTCCCTGTGTTTGAATCCTGTGAACTGTTAGCCAAATATTCCTTTTCTCCTTTAGATTGCTTGGACATGTTATTCTATCAGACCATCAAGAAAAGAAACTCTGATACCAATTGACTATATCAGAACAAAAGTTTCTGACACACAAATATGCATCATTAGACAACAGTTTTAGGAAATGGTTCCTGGCCTAAATTCATTATTTTTTGTCAGAATTTGAAAATAAGTGTAGAGCACAAATATCACAATCTTACTTTTAATTTTCACAAGAACTTACAGGATCAGTTTATGTTTCCAAGTTTCTTAAATATAATTATTCTTTGTTTTTTTCTGATATGCTGATATGATCTTTTATTTTCAAAACTCTGTAATTTTGCCTATCCATTCTTCAGTTGAGAAATAGGCAATAAGTATAAACCTAAGCCCAGATGAATTTGTAACAATTATGATGCAATGAATTATGTCATTATGTAATGTTTTAATATGAAAACATATTAAACATATTCGAGATCTCCTCACATTGGGATGAAAATTATCAGACAGAGGAATGCAAGCAAGATAGTGACAATATAAAGAGAGAAATTGCTGTAGTTTTTATCTCTTCTCTGCCGAACAATAATTAAACCAATCAGCCCCAGCTAATCTTTATCCTAATATGTTTAAATTTAATCTAGACATTTCCAGGAGCTATTAATAAATTGAATGCATAAAGATAACATTTGGAATGAAAAGTGGCCAAAATCTTCTCTGTTCTAATTTCTTAGTTGCAGTTCTCTAAAAAGAGAAAACATTATTCCTTAAATACTACTTTCTGTATACTTTTAATCAATTGACTTTTGTTTTTTAAGCAATATTTTTTTAATATAAAATTGCATCTTCCTTAAAATAAAAATTTAAGAATAGTAGTGCTTATTTTCTTGTCCTTATCTTGTCCTTCAGCACTATACATAAAAGATATACAAATAATCATTTGACTCTAATTTTTGAATCTTTATTTTCCTTTCTTGTTAATTTTTTTATTAATTTAGAACCAATCCTGTAAATAGTTAAAATGTAAGCCATTTTTTATGTAGACAGCTTATGACAAAATTTACTGTAAGAATTTGGAGTTTGGATAAAAGACCTATTAATCACTGAATGATGGCTGCTTCTAATGATGGTAGTGATTCCTTGACAATTTCTGCTAACTGATATTTTTTTCTTTTTTTTTATTTATTTATTTATAAAAGATTTCTGTCTCTTCCCCGCCACCGCCTCTCATTTTTCTCCCCCTCCCCGAATCAAGTCCCCCTTCCTCGTAAGCCCAAAGAGCAATCAGGGTTCCCTGCCCTGTGGGAAGTCCAAGGACCTCCCACCTCCATCCAGGTCTAGTAGGGTGAGCATCCAAACTGCCTAGGCTCCCACAAAGCCAGTACGTGCAGTAGGATCAAAAACCCATTGCCATTGTTCTTGAGTTCTCAGAAGTCCTCATTGTCCGCTATATTCAGCGAGCCCGGTTTTATCCCATGCTTTTTCAGACCTGGGCCAGCTGTTCTTGGTGAGTTCCCAATAGAACATTCCCATTGTCTCAGTGTGTGGGTGCTCTGCTGACTGATGTTAAGGCAGTAGTTAAAGAAAGGTTTTGTTCAAAGCCACAAATGTTTGATGTTAGAAGCAGGTGAGTTGTGTTGCAAAGGAAAGTTACAAGTCAAGGGCAAGGGATATGTATATATTACATGTATGGTGTATGTATATAATATATACACACATATCTTATATGTATGGTAAATGACAAAGACTGAATATAAGCTTGCAAAAATTGCAACAATTTTCAATAATACTGGCTCTATAAAGAACGGTTTCTCCAACTTATATATAAAATATTAACAATTTATTTAGTTTCCCTACAAACCTTTTTTTTTCATTCAATTCCTTCCTCAATTTTAACTTAAAAGGGATATTTTTTATTTAAACTATATTATCTCTTCATTTTTAGCCTGTGGTTGACTTAAGTTCATGAAACAATGTCTGAAATGTATAATTCAAGTATGGTTGTCCATTTAACGGTGCTATTTTTGTGAAGAGACAAATAGCTCTTTAAACTTACCTTAGAAACATCATGAGTCAAATCCATTTCGGGATCCATACCTCTTTGGTCATGATATTGTGATCATTCTATTTGTGTAAATATAAAAAGGACTATTTATTACAAAACTATTAATATCTATAGAGGTATCTTACTTTGTAATATTTTAATTTTTAAAAGTGTTTGGAACACTTATAGGGAATCTTTTGGTTGCATTTATTTCAAATAAATAACCTAGATACCAAATCCTAAAATGACATATTTATTTTGAAACATTTTATCCTCATGGGAGTATATAATAATGTATTTAAATAAAAATTCACTTTATTAAAATACAAGAATAAACATTAATGTTTAATTACTTATGAGAAAATGTTTACAAGACAATTTTTCAGAAATTGCTATCAATGCTCTATCAGTATTTTGCATATCAGCCTCCTATAATTAGTAGGTATTTTTGAACATTCTATAGTTGATGCTTAAATTTGCTGAAGTCAATTTAGATACATAGGATGAAATGCTTCCAACAAAAATAAAGGGGTCTGGAGAACTGGCTCAGTGATTGAAAGCTTGTTGTTTCTCCAAAGGACCTGAGTTGGTTCCCAACACTCACAATGGAAACATGATCTTCTGGAACTACAGCTGCAAGGTATCTGACAACCTATTCTGGCCTCCATGGGCACCCATCACATATAAGACACACACAAACACAATCATCTACAAAGAAATCAAAATATCTCATTAGCATACTATTATAGGAGATTTATTTGAGGACAGTCTTTCTGGTTGCAGCCCTCACCTTGGTCCTTTACTAATGAATAATCTCACTTGAAATCATCATAACACCTTCTAGTCTCCAACTTTCAGTGGAGCAGTGAATGAGTTTTCTGTGCTTGATTAAAGAAAAGCAGTGTGATGTGCCCAATACCATTGAGTTATGGTTGGAAACTACTTGTGGTTGTCTTTCAAATTAATTATTGTAATAGCCTAGTGTCTCCTGACATCATTTCTTTTCTGAACTCAGGAGGATGAGAAAGGAGTGTAGTGAGCTTTAGCATAGCCAGATATAAATAGCAAGAGTCTGTCCTTAAAAAAAGAAAAAAAAAGAGTGAACCTCCCAGGAACTAGGCCTCGTGTCACATAATAACCAAAACACTAAACAAACAAAGTAAAGAAAGAAAATTAAGAGCTGCAAAGAGAAAAGGCCAAGCAACATATAAAGGCAGACCTCTCAGAATTAAACCTGACTTCTCATTGGAGACCATGAAAGCCAGAAGGTTGTGGTTAAGTGTTATACAGACATTAAAAGATCACAGATGCCAGCCCAGACTACTATACCCAGCAAAACTGTTGATCACCATAAAAGGACAAAACAAGATATTCCATGACAAATCTAGATTTTACCAATACCTAGCCACAAACCCAGCCCTGAGCAAAATGCTAGAAGGAAAACTCCAATGCAAGGAAGTTTGCTGCAAAACACACACACATACACACACACATGCACACATACACACAAAACCCACAGACAATTGATGGTCCCATAGCAGCAGATCCCAACAATAAAAACTAAATTAACATGAGATAGCAATCACTGGACATTAATATCCTTTAATATAATGGACCTATAAGGTCACCTATAAAGAGACACAGGCAAACAGAATGGATATGAAAATAAAATCCAGCCATCTTCTGCAAACAATAAACACACCTCAAACTCAAAGACAGATATTGTCTCAGAGAAAAGGGTTGGAAAAAATATACGAATTCAATGGCTCTAATAAACAAGCAGCTATAGCTATCCTAATATCTAGCAAAATAGTCTTCAAGCTAAAATCAGTCGAAAGAGACAAAGAAAGTCATTTCAAGTTACTCACAGGAAAAATTTATCAAGACAAAATCTCAACGCTGAACATCTATGTCCCAAATACAAGGGTACCACTTCTAAAGCTTAAATCATATATTAAACCCCACACACTAAAAGTGGGATACGTCAACACTCCCCTCTCACCACTGGACAGGTCAGTCAGACAAAAAATGAATAGAGAAATAAGTAACTAACAGATGCTATGACTCAAATGGACTTAACAGACATATATAGAATATTCCATCCAAAAAAAAAAAAGAATATACCTTCTTCTCAGAATCTCATGGAACCTTCTCAAAAACTGACCACATACTCAGTAACAAAATAAACCTCAACAAAAACCAAAAAATAATGGAATAACCCAATGTACCTTATCAGATCACCATGGCATAAAACTAGTAGTAAACAGCAATACTAATTCCAGAAAACCCACAAACACATGGAAATTCAACAATGCTCACCTGAATCATAAATGGGTCAAGGAAGAAATAAAGGGAGAAATTAAAGACTTTCTAAAATTAAATGAAAATGATCAAACAATATACCCAAATTTATGGAACACAATGAAAGCAATTTTAAGAAGAAATTTCATAGCACTAAATGTCTACATAAAGAAGTTTGGAAAATTCCATACTAGTGAATTAACAGAACATTTTAAAATGATTAAAAAGAAGCAAACTCACCTAAAATAACTAAATGGCAGGAAAAATCAAATTGAAAGCTGAAACAAAATAGATACAAAGAAAACAATACAGAGAATCAATGAGACAGAGTTGGTTCTTTGATTAAAATAAAAAAAAAAATATAGCCAAACTAACCAAAAGGCAGAGAGAGAACATCCAAATTAACAAAATCAGAAATGAAAAGGGAGGCATAACAACAGAAATGGAGGAAATATAGAAAATCATCAGGTCATATTTTGAAAACCTGTACTCTACAAAATTGGAACACTTAAAGAAAATGGAAAACTTTTTGGATAAATATCACTTACCAAAATTAAATCAAGACCAGATAAGCAAATTAAACAGACCTATAACTGCTGAAAGAATAGAAATAGTCATCAGTAGTCTCCCAATGAAAAAAAAATGCCCTGGGCAAGATGGTTTCAGATCAGAATGCCAAAAGACTTTCAAACAACTAATACCAATATTCCTCAAACTATTCCATATAATAGAAACAGAAAGAACATTGCCAAACTCTTTTTATGAGGCTACAATTACCCTGATACCAAAACCATGGAAAGGCATTACTAAGAAAAAGAATTACAGCCCAATCTCACTCATGAACATTGATGCAAAAGTATTAAATAAAATACTAGCAATTTGAATCCAAGAACACATCATCCACCATGATCAAGTTGGCTTTATCCCAGAGATGCAGGGATGGCTCAACATAGGAAAATCTGTCAACATAATGCGCCATATAAACAAACTGAAAAATAAAAACCACATGATCATCTCATTAGATGCAAAAAAAAAAGCTTTTGACAAAATACAACATACCTTCATGATAAAGGAATTAGAGAGAGCAGGGATACAAGAAATATACCGAAACATACAGCCAATATACAGCAAGCCAACAGCCAACATCAAACTAAATGGAGAGAAACTCCCAGAAATTCCACTGAAACAAGGTTGTTTACTCTCTCCATATCTATTCAATATAGTTCTTGAGGTCCTAGCTAGAGCAATAAGACAAAAAAAAAAAGGAAATTTAGGGGATACAAATCAAAAAAGAAGAAATCAAACTCTCACTGTTTGCTGATGATATCATAGTTTACATAAGCAACCCCAAAATTTCTACCATGGAGCATCTACAACTCATAAACACTTTCAGTAATATAGTAGGATACAAGACTAACTCAAAAAAATCAGTAGCCCTCTTATACACAGATAATAAAAAGGCTAGGAAAGAAATCAGAGAAACAATGCCCTTCAGAATAGCCACAAATAGCATAAAATATCTTGGAGTAAATCTAACCAAACAAGTGGAAGATTTGTATAATAAGAGCTTTAAATATTTAAAGAAAGAAGTTGAAAAAGACACCAGAAAGTAGAAAGATCTCCCATGCTCTTGGGTAGGAAGAATTAACATTGTAAAAATGGAAATCACACCAAAAGCAGGCTACAGATTCAATGCAATGCCCATCAAAATCCCAGCAAAATGTTTCACAGACCTTGAAAGAATAGTATTCAACTTCATATAGAAAAGTAAAAAAACCCAGGATAGCCAAAACAATCTTATACACTAAAAGAACATCTTGAGGCATTACCATCCCTGACTTCAAACTCTACTACAGAGCTACAGTATGGAAAACAGCCTGCTACGGGCATAAGAACAGACAGGAAGACCAAGGGAACCAAATAGAAGACCCAAATATTAATCCACACTGCTTTGAACACCTGATTGTTGACAATGAAGCAAAAAAATATCAAATGACAAAAAGAAAGCATATTTAACAAATGGTGTTAGCATAACTGGATATCAACATGTAGAAGAATGAAAATAGACCCATATCTATCACCATGCACAAAACTCAAGTCCAAATGGATCAAAGCCCTCAACATAAAGCCAGCCACACTGAACCTTATAGAAGAGAAAGTGGGAAGGACATTTGAATGCATTGGAACAGGAGGCCACTTCCTAGATATAACCTAAGCAGCACAGACACTGAGAGAGACAATTAATAAATAGGACCTCCTGAAACTGTAAAGCTTCTGTAAAGTAAAAGACATGGTCAACAAAACAAGATGACAGCCTACAGAATGGGAAAAGATCTTCATTAACCCCACATGAGAAAAAGGCCTGATCTCCAAAATATACAAAGAACTCAAGAAACTGATCATCAAAAGAACAAATGGTTCAATAAAAAACAATGGAGTACAAACCTAAACAGAGAACTCTCAACAGAGGAATCTAAAATGGCTTAAAAACACTTAACAAAATGTTCAACATCCTCAATCATCAGAGAAATGCAAATTAAAGCAACTCTGACTTTCCATTTTCCACCTGCAAGAATGGCCAAGATCAAAAACACTGATGACAACCTATGCTGGAGAGGTTGTGGGGAAAAGGGATCACTTCTGCATTGTTGGTGGGAATGCAAGCTGGTACAGCCCTTTTGGATGTCACTGTGGTGATTTCTCAGAAAATTAGGAAACAACATTCATCAAGACCCAGTAATACCACTTTTGGGTATATATCCAAAGGAAGCTCAACAATAACACAAGGACATGTGCTCAACTATGTTCATAGCAGCATTGTTTGTCATAGCCAGAACCTGAAAACAACCTAAATGCCCCTCAGCTGAAGAATAGATAAGAAAAATGTGGTACATTTACACAATGGAGTACTACACAACAGAAAAGAATGATGACATCTTAAATTTTGCAGAAAAATACATGGAGCTAGAAAACATTATTTTGAGTGAGGTAACCCAGACACAGAAAGAGAATTATCACATGTACTCACCCATAGGTGGTTTTTAAACATAAAGCAAAAAAGAAAAAAAAAAACAGCCTATAAACCACAATCCCAGAGATCTTAGACAGCAATGAGGACACTAAGAGAGACTTACATATTCCTAATGTACATGGGAAGTAGAAAAAGACAAGATCTCTTGAGTAAATTGGAAGCATGGGGATCTTGGGGAGGGTGGAAGAGAGGAGGGAAGAGGCAGGGAGGGGAGTAAAAATATGTAGAGCTCAATAAATATTCATTTAAAAGGCCCCCAAGAAAGAAAGAAAGAAAGAAAGAAAGAAAGAAAGAAAGAAAGAAAGAAAGAAAGAAAGAAAGAAAGA